>JANQAP020000136.1:380885-390901 GCA_026874005.2 Erythroxylum coriaceum
ATGTTTTTATTATCAATTAAGATATTTTTAACTTTATATCATCAATCAACTTTCTGTTTAAACAAATTAAATGTATATTATTAAATTCATAACTGTTTAAATTATGCATCAACATAACATCATCAAATAAAATTTATTGACAGCATATTTTTTTAAAATTTTTTTAGGTTGATTAACAGACAGACATTTGTGGTTCCGTCAGTAAAATCAATTCTATTTATTGACAAAAGATGACTAACTGTCGGTAATTACTGACGGAATAACCAAATTTGTTGCCAAATTTACCAACATGCAGAATAACCGTCGGTACACTCACCGACAGAAACAAACACAATTGTCGATAATTTTCCAACAGAATGATATTGTCCGTTGGCAATTTACCAATGGTTAATAGAGAAAACCGTTGGTATATTTACTGACGGTATATTAACTGTTCATTGGTAAATTTTCTGGTGAACATTTTGTTATTCGTCGAAAATTATTACCTACGGCTACTTCTACTATGCCTTTGTCTGTTGGTAAATTCCATCGCTAACCTGACTTACAGACGGAATGTTTATGTTTTTCATTGGTAATTTTTGTCACTAAACGACATATTTCTTGTAGTGAATTAGACACTCGAATTTGTATGAATATTGATTCGAAGAGACAAGGAATACTTTTGTATGGTGTACCTTATTGTAACTAGTTTAACAATGTTATGTATTATAATAGCCTTTGATATGTTACATGCGAGCATCAATCATCTTCAAGTTTAGAATCTTTTATTAATACAACTTTCAAATGTTTGTTAAATTATCATTAGGTAAATTTTAATTTATAATCACCTAATATATCCCCTTTTGTTGGATGTCTTTGGGATAACACAAAAAAATAGTCAATGTGAAGGGAAAGATAAAGAATATGTAGGTTATGGTGGGTGATCATAATACCATAAATTTTATTATATGATGCCCTAGAGGCAAAGTAATAACTTTATTGTAAACAAAAATTTAAGGAATCCAAGGTGGCACTAATGGTTGACTTACACTTTTATAATATATTTACTTGTTATGAATCTTCTTAGGCATATAATATATTATATGACTTATACTTTTTTTTAACTTTCACTCAATAGTATTGAATAATGTTTTTTAATCAAATTCTACCAAAAGTTATTTCAATTAGGCTTAAATTTATTTCATAAAAGGCTTAAATTTGTGTTACGATAGTAAATTGATTTTACATATAATAGATTGATTATTGATAATGAGGTACTCCTTATCTTCATGTATAGTTAAAGTTAACTTGTCCAAGACTTATAACTAGTTTGAAAGGGACTTTTTTGTTTAGAATTTTAATAATATTGGCTTGGCTTATCAATTTAAATACATTTAGTTAAGGGATATTCTAACTTATAACTTTGATAAAAAGAAAATATATTATTACTAATTTATTTATTTATTCTTTTTCGTATTATTTATTTTATTACTTATTTCATTTTTTGTTTACTAAGCATTTATTTTTCTTTTTCTTCTTCTTCTTCTTCTTCTTCTTGTGGGTCATTTGAAAATAATCACTCTACTAGTTAGGAGTAAGGTGGCGTACTATTGAACCTCTCCAGACATTACGTGTCAACATGATATATACTGTGTATTGTTATTGCTGTTGTTATTGTTATTTCTTGTTTGTTGTTGTTAGATACTTTTCTCTAACTTCTCTTTACATCTTTTATGTCATTTCCCTTTTGCTTCCTTTTTTTCCTTTTCTGTTTGTATTTATATTTTGCTTCTATTCCTTAAATATAAAGGCTAAAGTTTTACAACTAGATAAATTCTGACGGAGTCAGATCCTAGAGAAGGGTCAGATAGTTGTTAAGGCATCTTGTAAAGTAGGGTCTTTAGTTTCCAGCATGGAGGATAAGTCTAGTAAGCTATAGAAAATAAAAGTACAACAGATATATTAGTAGTTGAATATTTACCCACTCTTTCACATGCAAAAAATATTAACATAAAGGAAAAAAAGTTTTCAATATCTCCAAAGAATATGAAACAAGTAGCATGAACACTAATGTTAAGTCAAAAACATGGAGGGATAGAGTAACCCTAAGTGTTCTTATGGTTAAACTGACATATTATGAAAAGGTGAACAAGGAAGGAGTTATCTCTCCTCCTATTCAACTATTACAGGAGGTAGTTGTTAGTTGGTCTTCATCCTTGATAGGATTCTTTCATAGGTTAAGACCAACATTCCCTCAAGTTTAAGCATGGGAACTAGGGAAATGGGGAAGAAAAGGCTTAGAGAAAAAACTCTACTAACTGAAGATGATACTTTTATCTTCAAGTTCACTAGTGATGAATACCTATTAGAGATACTGGAATAAGGTCCTGTGCACATTGGTGGCTAGGCAATGTTCTTTCAAAGATGGAAACCTAGGGTAGAGTTAGATAGAAATGGTACGTATGATTCCCTATTTGGATAAATTTTCATAACATTCCATTAGAAAAATTATAATGTAGAGGGTTTAAAATTTTTAGCTAGCTATAAGGGGAGGTTGTTGTGCCTTAGCTTCTAACTAGAGAAAATAGAGAGGGTGTGCTATATTAAGATTTATGTAGATCTAAAGAAGGGGGTTGAACTTCCTGATGAAATTTCTATTTTGAAATTAAATGATAATAGAGAGCTAATTAAGGCTAAAGTTAGATTATCTTATTTTTGGAAGCCCACCTCCTTTACATAAGTTTGGAAACCTACTAGAAAAAGTTTTAAAACTAGTACTTATAGAGAGTTAACTAAATTGGATGAAGAGAAACATAAAGTTTCTATCTTTCTAGTCACTTTTGATCATACCAAGGAAATTGACCACTCACATTGTTCACAGAGTAGTGAACTGTCAGGTTTTGAAATGTACCCAACAATTATAGTACATGCTTAGATAAATAGAGAACAAGATCCTGTGGCAACAACCATCATCACTGATAAACTTCAATGTTTGGAGATAAAGACGAACTTATTACTTAAAGTGTTTGGTTGGTCCTAACCCCTCTGCTAAAAGAAGATAAGGTACATAAAAAAGTAAACATAGATTTAAGGATTACTAGCCTTAGATCTATTTGACTATTCCTAACCTTGTTTTATGTTATGTATTCTGATAACCCTCTCAAAATCCAATCTATGAAAGATGTTATTTTAGAGAAGAAACCTCTACTATTGGGTGTTTTTAGACACTAAAAATAAAAGATGATCATATGAAGAAGTCAATTATTTTTTTGTGGCCAAATTGGGAACTGTACTCTAACCATATGCACCACTTTAATAGTAGGATTATAATATTATACAATGTTAATAAAATTTCAATTTTTGCCATAAGCTTATCAGACCAAATGATCCATTTCTCGTATTGCCTTTAAGGAAAATTATCTTTTTTGAAATGTCTGTTATACATGCTATAAATTTTGAATTTTAGAGAAACAAGCTATGAGAGGAAATTAAAAGGGTCCAATATAATTTGACCGGGCCCTGGCTTGTTATAGGGGACTTAACTATGTCCTATATCTAGGGGAGAATGAAGGAATGAGAATCAAACTCAAAGGATAGATAAAGATATGAATCAAGTTATTCTTTAAGTGGAATTAGTTTATTTAAGGTTCACAAAGAACCTATTTACCTAGGACAATAGACAGCAAGTGGACTGATTTATCTAGAAGAAATTGGATAGAGCAATCATTAATCAGTTATTGTTTACCCACACTCCAGACTCATATGTTCATTTTGGTACTTGAATTAGTTTGAATTGATTCTTAGTTGAAGTAAAATTAGTTCGGGTACTAAATCTAGAACAACCATTAGATTCTTCAACTTAGCTACAAAAGAAGATTTTAGGGATATATTAAGAAGATTCTAGTTCTAGGAGATCATAGGCTGCAAATCCTTTTAGTTTATGAGGAAGTTGAGCATATTTAAGGAAGGACTAAAAAATCTCCATAAGTTTAACACATCCAAAATGGTCCAGCTTACTAAAAACAGATTCCATAAAGCTTAAAAGAGCTTTGTCTCAACCCATAAAATTCCAAGTTGAGGAATCATAAATCCATCATATTAAGTGTGTTTAACTCAGCCTTATCTATGTATAACTCCCTCTTATAGTAGAAAGATAGACCTTTATGGTTAAGAGAGGGAGATAAAAATTCCAAATTTTTCCATAATGCAATTTTTGTTAAGGAGAAATAGGAATAAGATTTCCATGCTAGTGCGTGAGGATGGGGAGACTATCATAGATATGGTTTAGATAAAGAAACTCACCTACGACTATTTCTAGATACTTATAGGAAGCTTTTCCAATCATAGGTCTTATAGTTCCAACCTGCATACCTACATTAGGGATATGATTCATTTTAACATGAAAGATTTTCTAGTTATGCTAGTTTCTACTCATAAAAGAAAAGATATTCTGTTTGGTCCGAGCCTTAATAAAACTTCTTGACCAGATGAATACAATGCTTATATTTTATCAGACCACTTGGGATGTCACTGATAATTTACTAGTGGTGACAATGCAGGAGCTCTTCTCTAATTCCAAAATGTTGACAAAGTTAAACAAAAAGTTTATCTGTCTAATCCCTAAAAGGTAGAATCTAAGCTCTCCTTTTGATTTTAGACCTATTTCTTGTTGTAACACTAGCTATAAAATTTTTTCTAATATTGTTGCTAATAGGCTGAAAAAGTATCTCAAAGGTATCATTAATTTATCCTAAGGTGTTTTTTATTGAGGGTAAATCTATAAGTGACAATATTTTAATGGTTTCAGAATTACTAAAGGACTATAAGAGCAGGAATCCATCAAAAGTTATACTTTGAAGACTGATTTTCACAAAAATTTTGATGCAATGAATTAGAGCTTTATCTTTGATTGTCTAAAAATCTTTGAATTCCCTAATTACTTCATGTAATAGTTAAAGCTTGCATTTCTACATCCTCCTTCAATATATTACTAAATGGTGCTTCCACCAAATTTTTGAAAGGAACTAATTGACTTAGATAAGGAGATTCTCTTTCCCCTTATCTATTCATATTAGTCTTGGAAGTTTTGTTAAAGATGATTTTCCATTACACTTCCAATTAATTATAGATTTTCCTTTAATCATAACTTCAAACTCCTAAAAATTGTATATCTTGACTTTTTCTGATGATGCTGTTAGAGTAGTGCTCTAAAGGCAATCACCTTTAGCACTTTTGTACAACCTTTATTTTGATTAATAAAGCGAAAGACATTTTTCATTAATTTGATATTTGTTTATATATGAATTGGTATTGATCTTAAATCGAATTAATGAAGTCCATGATACAAAACATAGCATGAGGGAAATGATGACGAGATCATGATAATGAGATCCCTATCATATGCAATTATGTTAGTATCTAAATAATCCCTAGTCATAGGATTAATAAGATAGAACATTATTAATAAAGACAGACTAGCACATGTTATACTTCTTGATTTAATCAAGCAGTGGATCTCATAAACTATAAGCATGAGTTGTTTAGAGTTAACATGTGGATGCTTACTTAAAGAAGTAAGTACATTGGATGACACGCTACAAGATTATCATACGAATGATCTATCGAATGTTAATGATTAATCTCATTATAACAATGGTGCAAATATCCTTAAATTTGAGATACTCAAGGATATCTTGGATATTAATCCTGTGCTTTGACATCATTCCTTGTTACCTCAAGATGAGGTTGCTCTTAGGGTAGTGATTGGGTATAGCTATTTGGATTCGAAGGTAATTGGGTAGCCAATAAAGGATTCACCACTCCTGATAGAAGAAGATGATACCTACAGCCTCTTGTCAGGGTCATTACTCAGGAGTCTCTGGGCAGAGCAATTATATGTCATGAAAAGAGTCTTCAATGACATATAGAGTAATGAGATCCTAGGACAAGAACTAACATCCATTAGACTAAATGTGACTTAGTTAGTCTAGTGAGAGTTAAAATGAGATCCCAGGACAAGAACTAACATCCATTAGACTAAATATGACGTAGTTAGTCTAGTGAGAGTTAACACATAGCCCACACTCCGAACCAAGTGGGGTATACTATGGTGAAAGGATGAATTGCACGGAAATTATCTATAAAAAGGTTCATAAGTTGGATAATTAACTATCGAAGAGTTCGTGTATTAATCCACTTATATTCTGACAAATTGGCATCATGAAATCCTTCATGATTTGCTTGAATTAAGAGTTAATTCAAGTGCCTAAAATAACCAGAAACCTAAGGGTCATACGTATAAAAGATCAGATGAAAAACATAGTGTGTATGACTAATTTTAAGCAAAGGCGAGTCTATTTTTTAAGTAGGTCACGATCATGACAGAGGGAAAGAATGAGTATATAAGTGAGTTCTTCACTTATGTACACAAGGTCTTACCACTTCTTACACACTCAAGTAAGAGCATAAGGGCTCTAGAAGAGTTCTAGAGTGAGAGACGGGTATCAAGGGTCTTGTTCTTGAAATTTATGCAAGAGTTGCATGAATCAAAGTGCATGTAACAAGAGTCTTGATCTATCTTCTATCATCTTGAGCATCTACTAGAACTCATCTAGTTTGGTGCTCAAATCACCCTTATACATTGTTTCTTCATCTTCTTTGTGTGTTCTTGGCTGATCAAGGAAAGTTTTGGTGTTTACAATAACCCAAACAAGGAGAAGAAACAAGAAAAGAGAGAAAAAAAGGTAAAAGTTTTATATTTCATGTTCTTTTACATGTCCATGCATGCATGTTTGATTTTATGATTTTCGGGTTGTCATGGTGCCGGAATCTAGATTCCAACACTTCCGTTGCATTCGCATGCATGTGAAGCATGCATCCATGGTAAAACCCAACATATACATTGAAATACAAATTTGTTCAATGGGTCTGTAAGATTATATCTACCCTTTTGTATATCTCATAACCTTCTTTTATCCAATTTAGTTATAAACTTATTGGATAATAGATACTTTAACCAAGTATCACTTCCTTAATCATTAACTTTTTCTCTTTCAAAGTCTTAGTAATTAATTTGATTGGAACTATCAGAAGGTAAGTTGTAGTACTAGGTATAGCTACAGAAGAAATAAATATTGTATCATACAATATGTTATATTGTATATTCCTCGTTATATAAATCTATACTCTTATGAGATATAGTTGTGGAGGTATTCACAAGAGAATCTCATTTTTTATAGATAACCAAAAAAATTTATATCTCTTTACATTGATCTCATAAAAATGATTCAACATTCTCAATGCTTAATTTCTACTTAGATTTAGATGCAGTTAAAAATTAAGCATATACTTAGAATATGGATTGTGTGAAATACTAAGTTTATCCTTGACATTATCTAAGTAGAAATTAATGTTGAATTGAAATTCGTTATCAAATACTTATAAGCATGAACTGAAAATATATATGATCTTTATCATATTTTGTATAGTCAAGGAAATATGTCATATTCTCCATATTAAGAATAACTTATCCCTAATATAGAATATGTTGTTTCTGTGTCGAAACACCGTTATTCTGACTTAGGATTGCCTTGTCATTGTTGCCAAACACCCCATCTTCTTCTTAAACAAACCCTAATCACCAAGATTGAAACTCTAGAATCCCTCACAACCATTTATGTTGCCGCTGACGCCATTGACTAGCTGACGCCGACCAGTCCTTGTGTTGTCGCAAGCTCCTATGTCAGCCTACTTCTACCGCCTCCAGCAGTCGCCTCTTGTTCCAATTGTCGCCAGCAACTGTCTTCTCCTACGCTACCGCCAAACATTATAGCTAGGGGACAAGTCGTTAACGTGACATCCACACATCGAGTTGCTCCTCTCCTACGTGTGCAACCATCGTTTGCTTCAAGCTACTAGCCTCATATGTCGGTGATGGAGGAGCAACAAACCTAACCACGCGAAGCTGTCCATCAAGTTTCTAAGCCTCCAAGCTTTCTCTTGCTAGCTTTAACAATGCATAAAATTAACTTGCCTATCCGACGCCTATTTTACCAGCAATTCTCCAGCAATCATTAATGTATTTAGGTTACTAAATTCTAGTTTCTTGGATTTCTGATGATTCAGGGTTTTTAAGTTTGTAAGGCATGAATAAACCTGAACTTTTCATATTTTACGAACTAGAACAATTCTTGTGAATTATTTTCTAAAAATTTGATCTAATTATGATGTTAAGAATTAAAGTTAAGCTGAAATTGATTTTAAGATTTATAATTTCAATTTCAAAATTTGATCAATAACAATAAAATAATTTAATCAAGTTACATCATTAAAGTTTGCTCTTATATCACGGTTGGGAAATAATGCAAAATTCGATTCCTCGTACAATGAAATAATTACAAAATTTTTTGTATGATTTTTGGATGTCAAAATCACTTAATTTTTATAAAATGATTAACATATAAATCATAATAAAACATGAATCTTAATTCATTCCTTATTTTGAAACTTTTTTTTCTTGTTGTTTTCCTCAAACTGTTTTTAAAATCGATTCATCTCAACTACCACAGCCGCACAAGTTTTCAGCCTTTAACAATATCCACAAGAAGAGTTTGAAGAACTCGTGCAACTATTGTAGAGAAGGTTAAGTAAATAAGTACTAACTTAGAACTTAAGTCTATTTATAATAAGTTTTGAACATTTTTGTGATTTAGTTGAAAGTAAAATCTAATTTCAATTAAAATTTAATTAGAATTATAAATAATTATGATTAAATACTAATTATGATCAAATAATATCCAATATCTCATATTGATTCTTATTTATTAAATATCTCACATTTAATCACAAAGTTTCTCAAATCTTACAATCAAGTTCAATTTAATTAAAATATCTTTCTCTCTTCAACTAATTCTTTATGTGCGAATCATTAGGTTATCAAATGTTGGCAATCGGTATAAATTATAACTCTAAGTCATACTTAGGATTTGATAAATTAAATTTCTTTAATTTTATAATTAAATAATTTATATTCATACATCAAGATTGACATCTAGCAACATATCGTGACTAGCCAAATATTTAGGAATATCAAAGTAGTTTTGATTAATCTTTCCATACATGATTTTTTCATATGATTCAATTATTTTATCATACAATATTTTTATTGGACATAGAATATGTAATTAATATCCACTCTATTTGAGTCCAATTATTTAGGTTCTCCACCATTAATAATTAATTCAATTAATGACATTTTAAAACTATTTTCAAAGTGTCATTTCACCTTAATTAAGGATTTCTTGAATCATTACTAATTGTGAACAATGAAACATTCTCACTAATTATTTTAGGGTGACAAATCCTATATTGATCACTCAACTACTTTCATATAGTTTATACTATATCCAATGATTACTAACTGAACAACCCTTGACTAGAATAGGTCATAAGTAGTATCAAACTATAACAATTCTTATATGAGATAACTTAGAAATCTCAAGTCAAATTATCACTTATATAATCATCATAATGAGAATTTCTATATATATATAACTAATGTTTCAATAGAAATCTCAAGTCAAATTATCACTTATACAATCATCACAATGAGAATTTCTATATATATACAACTAATGTTTCAAATAGAATTCTTGTACAGGATCAATTTAGTCACTACAAGAAAATCACGTAATAGCGTCGGAATATTATCGACGTAATGATTTCCGTCTCTAATTACCGATGGTCGGTAAAAATTTATTCGAAAAATAGGGTGATTTAGTGACGAAAAATACATCCATCGGCAATACTGTAGGGAAAACTTTCGCGCAAAATCTCCGACAGCATATAGCGACGCCAAAACTCACGGCGTCGGGAAAAAATCACCGAACCGTTCCCGCAATTTAATTGCTACGCCGCTTTACCGACGATTAACTTACCATTAGAACAAAGCTATCATATACTGACGGAAACATGTTCCGTCGCAATATCTACTACCTTATTTACCGACGGGAACACTTGTTCCATCAGCAAATTGTTAA
>JANQAP020000136.1:419331-439466 GCA_026874005.2 Erythroxylum coriaceum
AAAAAACTAACTTGAGCGTCGGAGAGGCCTATCGGGAAACAACCCCCGACGTGCCTTCTTTGTTTTACAGGAATCCTCAAGCCAGAATTCTCGTATTCAACAGCTGTTTTCATGGATCCAAACGGCAACGTACAGCCTCGTCAGAATCCGGCTGAATCACAAATAATACTTTTTCTATTTCAATTTAGCAACGTCGTTTTGAGAATAATTTGCTTATTCTTAACATATCCATCCCCTCCTCCACTAAATTTTCATCCGTATTGGATTTGCTCACTCCCTCTTGAATAAAATATTTCAAAGTACCTTAATTCGTAACAATAATCCCGGCCTAGGTGAGTTTTTCGCTCTCCTTCACCACCATAATAACTCAACTAATCATTGGTGCTTCAGAAAACGGGTTCCCAAATTATTGTTGGGTGGGGACTACTTCTAGAAGATAACAAAAGTGTAGGTGAGGACCATACATATATAACGTGTTGACAATTAGATTGCCTACAAATAAACTTGTTTAATAAAATACATACTCTATTAAAACTTCTCATTATACAACTCGAATCTTACATTTCTTCCGCACATTACATAACTTTTCTTTTTCACTCACCTTTTTTTTTATTCTATACAATACATATGTAATGAGCAAAATGATCATATTTATAGGAAAGTAGAGTCGTAATAATTGACTATAATGCTAACCTCAATGAAGCTGTCCAAAGGAGTTCAAAGATAATTTGACTTGAGTAAGTCACATACAACTCGTAATCTAGAAGTATGTATTAAATAAAGTTTAGTTTCTAGCATAAGGAAATATATATATACTTTGTCTAAAATGTTCTGATTTTGAGTTATAGATGCTTAATTCTTATATACACAAAGCACTTGTTCGTTTTGTTTTTCTTTAGAAATTTCCACTTATGGAGGCGCGCTTCAACTAACATAGTAGCCGGCTGAGAAAAAAAACAAGTTAGCTAGCTAGGCTAGCCCGCAATGGCTCTCTAATAATAAGGTAAGCTTCGTAGCTTCAACCTATACAAGCTGCTGCTCGCTTTCTCTCAGCCACTAGTGGAAAAAGAGATGTGAAACTGGCAGTGTTTCCAAAATAGATATATAGTTGTTGCCAGGGATCATAGTGCATGGCCATGACGCGGGAAGTAGCAGGTGAAGGAATTTCGTCAAGGGCTCAAGCGCAAATCATTCTCCTCCTGATTGGATGATTTTTCCCGAACATATGGATGCTTGTGTAGATAATTTCAAATCATCAATCACTTAAGTACTCATTCTATTGAGTTTAGTTGTTTTATACTTTTCCCTTTATTAAATATTAATCTAGACAACCAAGGGAAAAAAGATATCTCCTAGTTATTTTTCGATGGCATAGGAAATAAAATTTATTTTGAATTAACATTTCACTGAAGTACAAATTTTTGGTCCAAATAGTGTTTTCCTCTTATCAAGTCTTTTTGTTTGACTTCATTGCAACAACTATTAGGAAAAGTAATTAAGAAAGTTAAGTAATATCACCACATATGAAACTGCGTCTTAATCCTAGCATGCTTCAATTTATAGCAGAGCACACTCTACGGATTTCACCGTCAGTTCCAGTTTTGACACCGATATTGCTCATCTTCACCATGGACCTTCCAAATTCCACGTTAAAGGTCAATCCAGCCAATCCTGTGATACCTAGGAAACGTTGTACAAAGTTTCTTGTGGAAGGATCAGTCCATAGCTTTTGATCCGACTCCAGTATTCCTCTGCCTCCCCTCAAATTGGAGAAGAAATTTGAATCGAACCTGTTGGCACTACCCGTATCTAGTGCAACACGCCTCGATCCATCACCGTTTTGTGGGCAAAGTGTCTGTAGCTGAGAGACGAATGCAGGGTCGATTGATGAATCTACGCCATTTCCCGTTGTTGTAAAGTTGTACAGTCTGTACCTGAAAAACTGGCAAGCTGATGTTCCTATCGTGTGCCCTCCTGTTTTCAAGGGAAGAAAACGATATTAATAAGTAAACAAGAATATCGAACTTAAAAGTTACATAAATTCATATGTAAATACGACGAACTACACCATATCCAAATGAAGCATACCAACAAGGGTAACTAGGTCTTGTGTGTTTAGTCCCAATGCTGAAAACTTTTGCTTTTGAACATCGACAGAATCGGTGAAGCCTGGAAGATTGGCAGTGTCAGATGCCAATGAAACCCTGCCATCTCTTCGTCCCGTGGGCACAGGCCAACTTGGTCCCAGTGTCTGCAAATTCGTTACAATGTTAAAGCTTTCATAGTTGATAACTTAAGTGGAAGTAGAATTAATGGTTGTTATGTATAACTTAAACGAATCTATATATATATGTATATATGTATACCAGAACTACAGAATCGCGAGCAGCAAGGGCTAGAATATCAGCACATGAGACGACCCCAGGGCAAGCGGCTTCGAGTTGGGACTTGGCATCGTTAATCACGTCGTATCCTCGAAGCAAAAGATTTGGTGGGGCTGTTTTCTCAGTGTTGGAGCCATCAATGAGAATAGAAGCATCACAGCCATTCACAAAGCAATCGTGGAAGTGCATCCTGAGCAAACCAGGTGCAACGGTAGGATCAGACCTGAAATGAGACTGGACTGTAGCTTTAACAATGGTTTCAACCCTAGGGCATGTGGTTAAATAAAACCCTACACGAGTGCCTTGGCCATACACCAAGGTGAAGAACATGGCAAGCAAAAGCAAGCTAAAAACTATTGGTTGGTGGCAACATCTAGTGTCCATCGTAATAAACTAATGTTGTTAATACTGCTACACTTCCAGAACCTGAATAATTATATATCACCTAAGGAACGTTGGAGCTGGATTTTGTGTCTAGAGTAAAAGCGAGTGTGTGCATATATAGGCATCAATCAGTCAAAAAGGTCCACAACAAAGTAAGCAAAGTCGGCTGTCAGTGAAAGGATTGAGAAGATTCAAAAGTATATGAAGTGGATAATGAGTTGGAATCCTTTTGTCTGCTCAATCATATATGGACGAGAAGCAAATTGCGTGCTAATGCGTAAACAAAGTCAGAGTCAACTGCGCGTTGTTCACATGCATTGATTTCTTACCACCTTAAGACAAAACAAATCAATAATGTAATCCGGATAAGTATCTTGAAGAGGATAAGAGAATTTTATGATATAATTTCCTTATAATTATTTATTTTATATTTTATTTTTACCCTTTTTCATAGTCTTCATCAAATATTTTGAGAAATGAATGTAACGTAATCCTTATTCCGACAATTACACCGTCTTCTATAAATAATATATATTTAACAACACTGGAGAAAGAATATTTGACAACTACTGGGGGGACTTGAAAGGGTGAATACAAAGAATCAAATTGTTTATTCCCAACAAATTAATGGTTTTGATAAATAAAAAATCAGTTTGTTTTAAAAATATAAAAACTCCAATGGCCCTAAAATTCAAATCAAATTAATATCAGTAGATTATCATTGTTTTCACTTTCAGTATTAGTAATTTATTACTACTTATATATATATATAATATTACTTTTTATCACGAAAGAACTTAGTTATTAGGAACACTATTGTCCAATAGAGTACGTACATTCCAAATAATTAAATCTACTTTTTTGATAAAATGAGAGAAATTTAAGTATAATGTTTTATTCACTTAAACTATTTTTGGTGTCAATGATAAAGTAAGCCGTCAAGACTCAATTGTTTCTTCTCCAGTCTTATGACCTTAGCTTATAATTCCTCATTATATTATATAATTATTTTTTCTTGTCAAAATAAACTAAATTAAATGAGTGTAATATAAGGCATTTTAACAGTTTAATATTAAATTTTTGTTTTTGAATCATTTTATTTCAAAATTACTAGACCTAATCTTAAATCATGTTTTTAAATTTATAATCAATAATTTTGTGCTAAAATTTTCACTTGTTCTAATTAAGTTATTCATTTTATCCTATCGTGTTAGTTTTCTAAGAATATTATTTAAATAATTGAAATAACAGCTGTTTAATATTCTAATTAAATCTCATATCTGTAAAAATATTATTTTATTAGAAAATTAGATAAATAGGTCTATGTATTTTTGTTTGTTTTTCAATGTTATTAAAATTCTAGAAAACATTAAACCAACTCAAATGATTTATTTTATTTAATATCCATAAATGTCAACAATTGCCTCTAATGGGAAATTGCTGGACTGATCCTCGTCGGCCGTTGTTATGCTTTATGTCAAAGGTAATTGCTCAAGTTGTTTATGAGAAAAAGTCAACTTGACTTGCCATTTAAATGTACGAATTTAGCTAGCTTTTTTCAGTGTTAATAAATTCATAATGCCAAGTTCTCCGACCTATGCCTAAGCAAAAAGTGGAGGAACAAGTCTTCTATTAAGAAACTGCTCCGACAATGTTCCTAATTTGTTTGCACTTTTGAATGCCAACCCTAGTTGTTTGAGGACTGGGATCTGCTCAAGTCAGATATAATACTCACAGTTAAAACTTCAAAACATTTAACAGTTTATCATTATTTAATTCAAACCTAAGTATAACGTGCACGAGAAAATATTATATGGAACTAATTTAGAATAAATATAAAGAACGAACGTGGTTCTTATATTTGGAATAAATTAGGCGACTAAAAAAATTAAATTGCAAGGGATATAAAAATATATATTTTTTGGAAGTAGATTATTGGTTGCAAAAAAATGTAGCTAAATATTTAAAAAACATCGCCTATAATTATTTGTGATGTTTCTGTTTCGTCGTACAAACTATTGTCAATTCCTCGTAGATGAAAACTATAGCCGATAGTTTAAAAAATGTAGCCAAAAAGTAGTAGCTACGAAAAAATTTTGTACCTAAAACATTTAAAAAATATAGCTAAAAATTGAATGTTAGTAGGAAAAATTTGGCGTCAAATGATTGATACGAAAAAAAAACATTGTTAAAGTTTTTGGCAACATCTTTGTCTTCGTAGTTACATATTATTCGTTACGTTTTTTAAAACATAGTCAAATGTTATTTGCTACGATTTTCATTACGTAGTCAAGTGTTTTTTTTTCTTACGTTTCATATACTATAGCCAAATGCTATTTGTTATGTTTTTAATAATATCACAATATGTTATTTGTTACTTTTTAATTCATGATATTTAACAATATGTATTGTATATAATGTATCCACATATTGTTTATTGTAATTATTTGTTTATTATTGTTAAATTAAATCATAAAAATATTATTAATTCAAAAAATCGAACATTGATAAAGTAAAATTATATAAATATCATTAAATTATATCAACATAAAAAATATAACATTAAAGGATGATCATTTGTTCCTATACAAGATATAAATGACAACTTGAACACTTTTTATAGATAAAACAATAAATAAAAAAATAGTTTACAAATTATAATATGTCATGCTCAGATTACAAAAATATTAAAGTATAATCCGAACGACTACCTAGTGTAAATTAAACTAACAAAAGTAAATCAAATCAAACAGTTAATAATGAAAAAAATTGATGAATGAGTTTGGATTCTTATTCTTGTTTCAATCTCATCCTACACACAATTAGACATATTTCATTGAATTTGTATTTTCACACCTCTTAGAAATTATTAATCGTAGGTTAACAACAAACTCTGTTAACCTCAATTTTCCTTTAGGTCATGTTTAATTAAAATAAACTTTTTAACTAAATCTAGCTATCGAATAATCTAGAACAAGCTGTTAAGATTTAGTCGAATAGTCGCATTACGAATAAAGAAAACAGATTAATCTATGCAACAACTACACAAGCTCGGGTTATTTAACTTATATTACGTTGTCCTTAATGATTCAAGACCATTAGTTGCCACAAATGAATCCAAAACAAAATTATTATATATTATATTTAAGATTCTAGCAATAGTTTCATACATAAACAATTAAACGATAACGAGAATATTATCCATACAAGAATACCCAAATCAATAGACATAGAATAATGTAAACAATTCTCGAGAGAGAAATAATAACAATACATAATGAAAGGATGCCTAAATGTGTCTTTCGACTTGAATTTCACCTCTAAACTAGATCGAGGAAGACTAGCCCTCCATGGATCCCAAAGAATCAAGAGTTCTGCCCCTTGTTTCATGTTCCTCTAAGATGCTCAAATGTCGCTTTATATGAAAAATAAAGATTCAGGGAAGATGCACAGTTAGGTGCACAATCGTGCATCTAACCGTGCATAACCAAAAAATCCCATTTTGTGAGTATACATGGCCGTGTGATCATGCATTCAACGGTGCATAATCAAAAAATCCCATTTCGTGAGTATACATGGCCGTGTAAGTTGATACAAGATCGTGTGTATCTTGCAGGTCATCTTGAAAACTTCATTTTCTTGTATTTTCTTGTCCCATCTTTACTTCAATCTATCTCTTTCTTGTTCTACAAAGACAACTGAGTTTCACATGCATAAGCATAACACAAGAGTTAATGAAAGTCAAATTAAAAATCTTTAGTCTTTATCCAAAATAACTCTCATTTGTTGTGTCTCCACATCTCAACTCTCACCGTTTAGTTTGGTTGCCGTCCGCATTATCCCCCAACACTCATCAATCCGTTGTTTCTATGCTTTTGCTCTTCCTATGTTAAAATTTGAGAAAGTGAACGTACCCTTGTTTTTCTTATTAGGTAAAAAAAAACTTTTTAATGACTAAAACTAAACAAGTTAAATATTAATGTTTATTGTCTTCAAATTAAACTATATCATTTTATAAACATTCAAATTAAATCTTAGATGAAACTCACTAGTTATCTGCTACGTCATTGTTGAAGTAATAAAAATTTATGACATTTTATATTTAAAATAGGCCTATTGTCCCACGTCTGCACCACGTGACGTTGAGGCCAATCATACTTTTAAAAAATATAAAAAAATATAATTAATCAAAAAAATTTTCTTAATTTTATTGTATCCTTAATTTTAATTAATTAAGCTAATTAAATTATTTAACTCAACTTTAACTAAATCTAAGATTGCAATCCCCAAATTACTAAATCTATAACATTGCTTATGAGACATGAGGTCGCAATCTATAATATCTCCATCTAAGCTTTGCTACCAGACGTAACCATTTCGTTACTTGAAATTTCTCAGAGAAACATACCATCTCGTTTTGAGAAAAAAAATCAGATTGGTGACTGCATACGGGCATAGAATCATATCAAGCTGTCCCTTGGAGTTGGGTTTTCCCTGTCATTTTCGATGTTTTACCGAATCAAACACTGAGCAGCTAGATTCATGAAATTGGAAAGGAAAGGTGGGGTATTGAAAGTAGAATGAAATTGGCAGGAAAGGTGGGGTATTGAAAGTAGAAATTGAACCAAAGTGTTTGTGAAGTTGAATATTGATACTTTTAGGGTTAAATTATTGCAAGTATAGGTGAAATTAACGGGTTGTAAAATTTAAAATTTTAGTTAAATAATTTAAATCAAGGATAAAACAAAATTATTTTATAATTAATTAAAATTTAAAAATATAATTAAATCTCACTATATAATTAATTAAAAAATATTTTGCATGCAAGGGAAAATTAAAATTATAATATGCACATTGAAGGCTGATGCTATAGAATGTCAAATGATAAATATGTAATTGGGCTTCTTTCTTGGTGCATTAGCCTTGCTACTTTAAACACTCCAGTACTACACTATCGTTATGATATCATAATCGAGCTGGACATAAATGTTCCCAAACCACCCGAGCACCATCTAAAATATTATAAATATATCGATTAGAGTCTAAAAACATTTATTTATAAAAACATTCGAAATAAATTAAATCAACCGTAAATAATATAAATTATATTCTAAAAATTACTTCCATTACCATATATTTTTTTACTAAATTTACATTTAGTATGAACCGAACACACTACATCACTAAGATAAAGAATAAGATAAGATATTTCACTTAAAAATGAAATTGTACGATGAACATACAATTTAGGGTTTTACCTAAACTGAAATGACCACAAGTTGGAGTTGATGATCGCCCTCACAAACTTACGTCCTCTTTCATTGTTAATATCGGAGAAGGATGAAAGGTTGTCATCTGCCATAGATTAAACTGATGTCAAAAGAAGAAAAGAAAAGAACACAATTGCTTTGTTAATATCTAAATCAACACCGTTAAGGCTCAAGCCAGAATTATCACGTTTGAGAGGAGTGGAATCTCGACTATATTGTGTTAAATGAAGCAACGGAAAACAATCTCTCACTCACTCATAAACAATCATATGCAGAAAGGGCAGAAAAGAAAAACTAAGGAGCCAATAAAGCCAAAAAGACAGTTTTTGCCTCTCCATTCTATTGCCCAAAAGGTCTAGCTTGAGAAGATACAATTTAGATTAACTCATGAAACACTAACATTTTCTGTCAAAAACGGGGAAGACAGAGAGCCATCAACTCATTAGCTTCTTTAGTCTTTCCACAGCCTGACTAGCCACCTTATTCTGTGGCTCAAGAACAAGAGCAAAACTGAAATCTGCAAGCACATAAAAGGTTAACATAGAAAAAAGTACTAAAACGTATCAAAACTGAAATCTGCAAGCACATAAAAGGTTAAAATAGAAGAAAGTACTATAACGTATCAAGTTAAGAGTTCTGCAGATCCATGTGCATGAATGTGCGAGACACACAAATAATTGTTGAAGAACCCAATATTCCATTTACAATTAAAAAAAAAAAAACTTTGGGTTGCTTAATCCATGGAGGTCTATGCACATTCACTATTGCAGATATAATCATTCAAGTAACTCAATTTTATATATACTATTCAGTTTTAGCAGATCTCATCTTATGCTAAAAGAAGAGGCTTTATGCCATTCCGCATTCCCTAGAGACAAACAGACAGATCAACAAGGACTTAGCACACCAGACACTCCACAATTCTTGGAGGATCATGAGATGGAAACATCCCTTTCAAACAAGCCTGCCACACCGATGGTCCCTATGGAAGAAGCTAATCTTTTATTTTAGAACCCCCTTAACTTTCCTCTCCATGATTTATGGAACTCTTGAGACTCTATTTTGTTTATTCATTACTTGAATGTCAACTGGTGCAATCCTTCACAATCTTGGATCACATGCACTTTATTTCACATGCTAGATTCACTCGGATCAGTGAAGAACAGTGCTCACCATGAGCTGCATCTTTATAATGTAGAAGTGATTCTCTAGCTGTCCCACGCCTAAGGTATGCCTTAACATTCTGCGTGGAAAATAGGAAATCTTGTTAAGCAATTCAAAAACTTTATAGGATCGAAAGCTAACTGACTGGAGGATTTAAGCTTCTAGACTACGAAGTTTCAACAAATTATTATGAATATATATATACACACAAGTTCAACCAAATGGTCAAGTACATAAAGAAAAAATGAACATAGCTATAGGCTTGTATCCACCTCGCTTATCAACCTGCTTGCAAGATTGACATAACTTCATTTTAAGACCCCCGGAGCCTTAGCAATGTTTAACAACGTGATGAAGTTTGAATTTCTCTAATATGGAGATATGATGACTGGCAAACCCATTTATTGGTATTTTATAGTTGAAGTTACAAGATTGCGAGCATATCAACGTAATTAAAACTGATATCTTATTATTGTTGATTCTATTTACCATAACTACCGCAAATCAGAAAAACATTAAAAGAATTTAAAAGCAGATTTATTTATGAATCAAGTATTTTTAGAGCTAAATCCAAATAATAAGGGTCTCACTAATATAAAAAAAAATCTGCTTAATAGTAGCTCTTGGCCGCATGAATACCAAGTAAAGTCATCTTTTGCAGTAATAACACCCCAATCTGAAATTTCAAAACCTAGCCTTGTCAGAAGCTCTTATACCATCAACTCACTGCCAATACCCAAAAAGACAGAACTGTCATTTACAATCTCTTCATCAGGAAGAGAGATTAAGTTCCACTAACTAAAATTATACTCAAGTTCTGCAAAAAATTAACTAGAACTAATCTAGTGTACTACTTGATTAAAAAATATATATATATAAACATTGCATGGATAATAGAAGTCTTTTGCACCTAGTGTGTTATCTAACTAAAAACGTGACAGTCATTCCAAGTCACCCTTGCTCACCAAATCCTTTATTCTAAATCCAACCAATAGAACTTTGTTGATCCAATCAAGTTCTTCGTTCAAAAATATTTCTGATCCCATACTATTTTCTCCCCATCAAAGCAAAGAAAATCTAGAATTGTCTCACAAACAAGAACAAACAATCTCTTTGATTATGGGGTGGTTTCTATTGATTCTCTCTTTGGTTGGCTATGGACGAATTATAAAGGACAACAACCCAAATCCTTTGCTGCACTTTATCACCTTTTCCTTTGCTCAATCATGGTTAACCAACATAATATTTTCCTAGGACCATGTCCAAAAAGAAAAGCATGATGAGGTCCTTGATGCACTGGGTAAGAGGCTATTTTCCGAAAATCTAAAAGACTGAGGAGATGGCTATAGGCAAACACAGTTTCTTAGTACACATATCAGCCTACCAACCACCACCACAGGAACCCGTCTCATGTAGTTCTTTCAACAGGAAACTGTAAGACTTTCAGCATCATGCACTATTATACTTTTAAAGCCTAAATTAGATTACAAAATAATTCAAATTAATAACAGAAGCTTGTAGCTCGTTTGTTTCAAGCAAATCTCCATAAGCTCCTCATGGTATCATATGGCAGGGCAAGAGAACGTGGAACAACCAATGTCTTCGTCCAATGAGAACAAGATAGAACAATGTGATAAGTTATGAAATAGGAAACCGAGGACCATTTTAGCCAGATTATTGCAATTGACAACTTATTTAATAAATCAAAAGGATGCCATTATATAATATAACAATACTGAACTTCTTACTTTTTTATCAAGTGAAATTGCTTTCATGCAGTCTTCTTCAGCTTGCTGAAAACTGCAAAAATTAGAACAAATTGGTGAAGTAATGTGCAAAAATTTACATGCAGGATGAGGACAAAAGTTGCAGAGAATATCAGACCATCCTAATTCTAAGTAAGCTGCTGCCCGGTTGCAATAATAGACTGTGTTCATGTTATTCAATTTGATGGCCTCGGTGTAGTAATTGACAGCCTTGTTCCAGAGCTTCCGTCTAAATGCAGCATTTCCCTGCAATAAGGCTATTTATTGATAAGGAAGATCAAAAGATAAAAAGGCATGTGTTCTCCTAAAGCATTCTATCATCAGTCAAATCCACGGCTTCCACTGTGTCTTGAACTAAAAAATTTTGCAGGAAAGGAAGGTCACAAAGATCAAATTGCCAACATCAGAGAACTTTCTTCAAAACTTGCATCAATGTTGATTTTCAAGAACCAAGTATTACAAACAAGCTAGACAAAAAGATCAACAACATCTATCATATGTGAAATTCTTAATAAAGTGCTCCAGAGAAAAACAGTTAAGGTGTCAAAAACACAGTTTTTCATGTCGGAAATGAGTAACAATGGAATTAGAAAAAGAAAGAGGAAGAAGAGAACAGGAGCTAAAGTGAAAAGAAGAGAGATAGATAAGGAGAAATGGGGAAAAAGAAGAAATTTAAAAGATATTCAGTCGAATATAATGTAATGCAGTGGAACGATGAAATAAAATGAGGACTATGTAAGTTTGATGTAATGACAATTAGATTGTTTAAACAAATTATGATTTCTAACATGAAGCAATAGGGCATGGCATTCCATAGTAACCATCCAGCCAAACAACCAAACAAATGAATTGCTTATGCAATGTAGTCATGAATACATTACACCTTCCATTACATTGTACCAAATATCATGGGTTTGAGGATAGAACTAAGAAGGTTATGGGAATAAAAACCTCAATTCCCTTAATATATTAAAAATTTTGCCAAAAGTATATATTCCAAAAAATAAAAATACATTATTTCCCAACTCCTAAATACTTGTATAGTTAAACAACAACAACAATAACAACCCAGTAAAAGTCTCACTGAAACGCAGAATTTGGGGGGGTTCAATAATATGCAGCCTTACCGTAATTGTTTGAGAGATTGTTTCCGATAAATACTTGTATAGTTAAAAGTAAAATTAAAATAGTAAAACACCCATGAAACTCTAATATGTAATTTTAAATTTAACATTAAAAAAATAAAGAGAAGGCTTTTGGTACATTGAGAAGACACATTTTATGCATGATACCGAAAAGGCAAACAAATCAAGGACTTCAGCCAACTAGAAAGAAACCATGGGGTATATGTTTTGAGAACAATAAAGAATTGAAGACATTTATGAGAAAAGTTTCCTAAATTAGTACCGCCAGTCACATTAAGATATCGCTGGTGACCAACCTTTTCTTTCAAGATCTCAGAAGTGTCTTTGTCTCCATTTGTATCTGGCAATGGTGCTGAATTAGAAGCAATGCTGGCTTGTTCTTGAAGTGAAGAGTACATATCCAACAATGTATCAAGAAGAAACTTATCCCCTCCATGGTATGCAATAAAAGAAACAGAAATGGGAAAATTGCCATGCTCTCCTAATGGGATGGCAACCTGACAATAACATTTAAACCATATATCAAGAATAGTCAGCCAAACAAATTGAACCCAAGGATGAAAGCTAAAAGTTGACCACCAATTTACCTGACAACATCCAGATATGCTTGCAATGCTTGACAGCATCAACGCTCTTTCATTACACTCGGTGTAATATGCCTTCTTTGAGTTGAGTTGTGATGGAGGATCTGCAACTGTAGGAATCACTAGTATTTTATTGTCCTGGCAAAAGAAGGGAAAGGAGTTAGGGACATGAGAACAAAATATGAATTTGGCCATTCAATATATTTCAGACTCTGAAACACAACCTTCCTATTTTGGTTTCTTTTCCTAGCATTTATAAAGTTCCAAAAAATGTAGTTGCTATATCTTTTTTGCCTCAAAGTAGACCTACCTAATGACATCACATTTTTTTGAACAAGTTCATAGCACATTTTCAAGTTGAAATACTGCAACTAAAATGTAAAATCTTAAAGCTCCTCTTGGGAAGATACCTTTAAAAGGCCCTGAAGGGTTGCCCGCAACTCTGTTCTGACCTTATATAACATTTTTACATTATCGTATGTCGAATTAATTGCTAGATGGATATTCTTGGCAACTTCAGATGCTAAATTGGGTGATGCAGATTTAACCCATTCTTCATGATTTGATTTGAATTCATATCTAGAAAGCAACAAAACAAACCCAACTGTTACATGAACAGTAACCAAGGCTTCAAACCAATATTATGAATACTGTACCAAAGCCCATACTGGTTTGGTATTAGAACAGTATAGTACCAATATCGATCAATATTGTATACCGTTTCAAATAATTTTTAAACTAATCTCTCAAATTTATATAATTAAAATTTAGTCCCCAATTACAAAATTTATCTTTTAGAAGATACAACTTATATAACGTTCTTTTAAGGATCTTAACATTAACAACTTGAATAATTAAGACTTTTTATTAGCAGTTAATATTAAATAGTTAAAATTTTTTATTTATTTAATAATAAAATTGGATTATAAAAACTAAAACTTCGTATGTTATAAAAGTGGGAATAAATTAAATAAATAAATAACTAATTTTTGTTAAAATTTAAAAGCAAAAATAGAAAATTAAAAATAAGAGTGGCCCGTAGTAATTATACCCCTATTTTATTCTATTAATTTATTACACCTAAGTTAAATCTACATGCCTATGTTATATATTTAAAACGGATAAATGTTGACAAATAAATAACGAAAGTTTGATAAATAAATTAAACACAAATATTAAAATTAAAAAAGAAATATAAAAAATTTGAAGGATAAAAGAATTTTAAAGGATAAAAGCAGCCAATAAGCAATTAATACAGAGATCAAGTTCTTAAAAAAATTCAGAGTACAGCTTGTACCAATTTTGGTACTAGTACGATGTAGTACCAGTACTCGTTAACACCAGATATCATCATTATGCATTAATTTTAGCAAAATTATAAAAATAATTCCTCAATATATAATTAAAATTAGTTCATATTATAATTAAAATTGAAAAAATATTTAAAATGTTGATTTAATAACTCAAAATTAACATAAGAAATAATGTTTTAGACATAAAAACTATTTTTTGAAGAATAATTTTATGTTTCAAAAATTTAGAAATAAAAGCATTTTTTTCAATTTAACCTTCCAATTTTTTTTAAGTTACAAATTTGACCTAGTATTTTTGATATTTTGGTGTATTGGCCAATATCGGCTGATACAACCAAAAATTCTCTAGTACAAACTATTATAGTGCAAAGCAAATTTGTACTAGTTTTTGCTCGATACGATACGATATTCATATCATTGCTTCATTCTAAATGCATAAGTTGGAGATTGTCCTAGTCAAGGGTGAGAATGACAAAAGAATCAATTAATGGTCTAACAAAAAAGCTTAAGAAGAAGTAGTTTGAATTGATTAGAAAGAACCAAGTATGTAGAAATTAAGAACATGTATATCTTAGCATAAACATTCAATATAACAAAATATTCTTCATACTACACCTCATTTGATTCTTATAAAGCAACAACAATATTATTGTTGTTTATAATTACATAATAAACCAATTAACTAGTGCATACTCCTGGCATTCACAAATATGATTTCATCTTCTAGTTTCTAATGATTAGCACCTCAATTCCTAGCACCCTTGGACCTTAACATTCAACAAGTCTCAGAGAGAAGAATGATGTTAAAAATTCTTAATTCAGACGAAAGCATGACGTTAGAATATCATTCTTGCTTACAATTACAATATTAACTAGTTGACTTGCACATATATATTTCCTTCGAAAATATGATTCAAATTGAAGTGTCTAATGATAAACAACTCAATTGGATTCAGTCCCTGTAGACAAAAATGTTACTAGGAACTTAACTAGAAATGTTCACTAGACTCAAACTCACAACAAAAGATAGAAAATACTAAGAAAATGAGGAGATGCAATGATCCATGGAACTTGTTCTTCCAAACATAGTAATTTAATTTATAGTTGTGAAGTACCTTTGCAGTGAAATCATCACTGAAGACAAAGCTTTTAAAGCAGATGTTCCATTTTGCAGTTTTGTAGAGTTTTCATGAAACCCTTTTAGACTTGTAACATTTTTAGCAATATGCTCACTGAGATTTATATGCTTTGGATGCTCATCTGCGCAGTCGACAAACTCTATGTCAACTTCAACAAAAATAAAATGGCAGCACCTTTATGTTATTATCAACAAATCAATAGCATTTCATCGTCAAGTGAAAAAGAAACACTGAAAGTGACAAGATATCAATCATCAAGCAAGTAACAATAATAGGTAAAGGCTGAAAAACGCAAATTTGAGGCAACTTACATCCAGAGAGCTTTTCAATTACTTTGGTAATAACAGAAAAAGTCTTGTGCTGGGGAACCTTATAAAACTGAAAGAGATCATCAGCAAAGAGAAGACATTTGGTCCTTCTAGGTTCTACAACATTAAGCTGAAGTATAGTGCACCCAACTTGGTGTAATATAGAGGGATCACGCGCAAACCATCCTGA
This sequence comes from Erythroxylum coriaceum, assembly GCA_026874005.2. Classification (NCBI taxonomy): domain Eukaryota; kingdom Viridiplantae; phylum Streptophyta; class Magnoliopsida; order Malpighiales; family Erythroxylaceae; genus Erythroxylum; species Erythroxylum coriaceum. The sequence continues at coordinate 434,979 of JANQAP020000136.1, forward strand.
AAGGTTGCTGATGATAAACAAATAACCAAGGAAGGATATAAAAAGTACAGCTGGAACAACATAAATTGAGCAAGTCTCAAGAAAAAAAGCAATAAAGCAATAGACAAGTAGCATTGCAAGGAGAAATAGGAATTGCAAAGGTCTAAATACCCTTCCAACAAGATTTCTAAACCCATCATAAGCAGCAAGGTCAAAAAATCAAGGAATACCAGTAGACATGTAACATCAAAAAGTTAGAGTTGAAGAGGTCAATCACTTCTCCAAATTCCAACTCTACTTTTCAAAACCTTTCCATTTTATAGGTAAGATGAGTAAAAGGTAGATTTCAGGCTTGGCGGCATCACACCTAATTGAAGATGCCCATTGACATTACTAATCTAGAAATTCAATAGTGAGTTGTATTCTTTAGCTAGCAACATTTAAGGTGTAGTGAGTAGTGTTGTTTGGCTAACAAACAAGTGGAATGTAACAAATATTATTATTGCCCACAAAGGCATTATGGGATCACAATTTTCTATAGCAGAAGTGTAAAATCTTGACTATTTGGTAAGTTAAAAGAACAAAAAAATGGTTATTTCCTAAAGCCCTACTCAAGGGGCTCACACCTCCTTGTGAAACCAACAAAAGGTAGCATCAATTCAACTTCAACACATGTAGTTTGGCCAAGTCTATAACATGGTTGTGTAGCTTGGCCAAATCTAAGGAGATACTTCTATCAATGTTAACTTTAACATGGATTGTCTTGAAAATAAACATTGGGAGTGCTATTAAGAGAATTCGTATTTAAGATAAGATGACTTCTTTCTTTAGTTTTTCATTTTTCTGTTTATGTTCATTCTCACAAGCAAGGAACTAGACACCCATATTTTCAGTAGGGGCCACATACTCAACTCCTCAACTCCAAAAGTAAAATTATGGATAGATCAAGAAAACCATCAACCATGTTCATTGACTTGCATTTATAGAGGTGGCATTTCCAGTCCTGGTAGCATATCTATGAAGCACCTTGTCAAGGCATAAGCATAAAATTTGAGCTCGTCAATTAATCACTCCCTTGAATTGTAGCAAGCACAAGTAGAAAACCAAGGGGAATAGCTAATCGACATGAACAGCTTTGCTCCCTAATACAACATATATGATTATTTTATTACATACCAACAGTGTCTAAACTTTGTGCAACTGGAAGAACACCAACTGTAGACACGGCCCCATGAGACGGCCGATACCCAAGAATACCAGTAAACGCTGCTGGAATTCTTATGCATCCAACTGTATCAGTACCTGTACATCACAGAATAACAATAAGAATGTTATATCGATATTTTCAGCAGCAAAGAACATATACTGGCGTCTATAATAATCATACCAACAAAATTATATATCCCTCCGCAATCGGATCATTAAAGAGTTACAAGGAAGGAGATACCTAAAGCAAAATCAACAAGCTGAGCAGCAACCGCCACAGCTGAACCACTAGAAGAACCTCCAGGAACACAAGATGGCGCTTTGGGGTTTATAGGAGTTCCGTAATGCTTACTCTCTCCGGTTATCCTGAAAACCAAATAAAATAGATTGATCTTTTCAATCTTTGAGAGAGAAAGATGAGTAAACAACATAAAAAATATTTACCCAAATCCCAATTCGTCCATAACAGTCTTGCCAATGCAAGAAGCCCCATTCTTCAACAAGGCGGTCACAACAACTGCCATTTTTTCAGCATTTTCATGACTTCTCTTCCATGCCGGACTCCCAAAACTCGTCACATGATCCTTCACTTCAAATCTAATCCAAACCCAAAAGGAAATATAAAAAAAACAACTTTAAGTATGTATAGTAACTTCATATCATATCGAAATGGAAAATGACATAAGAGAAGAAGAAGAATAGTACATGTCCTTAATAGCAAAAGAGAGATTGGACAGCGATTGCTTGGCGGCAGGAGGGGGGGGCTGAGGGAATGCAAGAATCTCGAACCTTTCGATGAAGGCTCCGAAATCGGCTGTATTCGATTTCAGCCTCCTTCGCCGCCGCGTCTCCGCCAGCACGACGATTCCCGCTACCGTAACGCCGATGAGTACCCACACCTTTGGGTTAGAGGCGTTGGATCTTAACACGTCCAGTGACTTTGACATAGTTTAAGCAGAGAAGGGCTTTGGAGAATGGTTTAAGGAGGGTTTTAGAAGGAAGAAACGGCGTAGGGGAATTTTGATCGCTTTGTCATCTTAACTTGGCATGTGGCTATCGTGCGCCGAGGTTCACGGTTGAGGTTAAGGAGGTAGAGTCATAACTGCGTAATGATTACGCGCGAGTCATCTTCTGGCTGCTTCTTCGGAGCGTTCTTGTCTTGTTGAGCAGCGGCAGCATGCTAATCTTTTTAAATTTTTTAAGAAAAGATAAATTCATTCAAGACTCCTATTTTATTTTTATTTTAAATTAAGTTAAAAATTTTATTGAGATAATTTGTATTCATGCTTTTAAAATTAGTTTTAATTTTCTTTTTTACTAAATAAATATATTATTTAATTAATATTAATATAAAAATAATTATTTAATTTCTTTTAATTTTACAGTAATATAAAAATTTTAAAGTATCAAATATTTAATTTTAAATAATAAAATGGTTATAATGATTAAAATAAATATTATTTTACAAATAATTTTACAATAAATAATTAATTTATCTTTAACTTTATTGAATATTATATTATTGTCAACAATAAAAATATAACTAAAGTCTTTTAAAAAAGTCAAAGGGAATGTATTGATGAAATCAGAGTACAATTTGCAATATTACATGTCTTGCATCACTCAAGCTGGCCTCCCAAAACACATCAATTAAGGTAAAAACCATCAACTCATCAGCAATTGAGGTAGCATTTTCAACCTCAATAAACAAATAATAGATTGGAGACTTGTAAGCTTCAAGTCCTCTTCAATGCATTAAAGAGTGTCTAGTCTTCAAGTTGTCGCTATCCTAGGACAGCAGTATGTAGTTGCTTCAGGAATTAAATGTTGTTCCCTTATCCATTGTGTCGATTCTACCATAACCTGCTCACCGTTCTTTCTTTTCCTTTAAAGCCTCTATTATTTCTCTCTGCTTATATGAAGCTAAGGCTATTAAGAGTATAGCTCGATCTCCTCTGGTACAACTCATGTTAGTAGCTATCCATTCCAAAATATCGCCACGATTGTGATTGTGAAAGCTACCCTCGCAAAGCGACATGATGTTGCTCTATATGGGATTGCAAAATTTGCATCTGGGAAATAAATGGCCCAGAGTTTCAGGCTGGTGCTGGTGTAGATACCGTGTATTTGGCCAATTGAGATTGGTCAATTTATGCAGAGTAGCTGTTCTACTCTTGGCAACCAACCGCATGAAAAACAAAGCTTTGGTAGTAAATTGATACTCCAAATTGAGCTGTCTTGTTCCTCTTACCCTCAGGAGTTCTCTACGTGATCTATTTGTGAAGCATCTAGAGATGTGGTCAAGCCATAGATAGCAGTCAAGACCTTTTTGTACCTGAGTTATAGTCAGGTACAAAGCGGGCAACATCAATAGAGAAATTAGACCATTAATCCACAAATTCACCCTAGAAGAGCTTAGAATTGTGCTTAGTACTTCTAACATTGTTTAAGAGCCAAAGAGAGGTCTAACATTGCTCCAATTATCATAGTGCGGAGGTGTTCCTCCATCCCTAATTTTGCATTTAAGACTACCAACCAGCTGGCTTCTTAGGTAGCATTTTAGAGAATTCGCAAAAGATTTCTCCTATTAGGAAATATGTGTGGATCCACCTAACCTATAAAGCATTTTTATTTGACAATAGCCTCCAAATTCTCTTCCCCACGAATACTTATATCGTTCAGATTAACACGAGTTATTCCCAAGCAATAGGTTTGCGTACTTCCTTCCTCCCAACTCAGTTTGGCATTGAATTTTCTAACATTCTTTCTTGACCAGAGCAAACACCTCATCATCTTCTTTATAGACTTGGTAAGTCCTTTAGAAAGAAATATGTGCAACGACCAAGATATATAAAAGGAGTTGATGACTGAATTAATTAATTACAATCTTCCTGTAAAAGAAAAGTTTATGTTGCACCAATTACACATCTTTTGTATCTTTTCAATTAGTCGTATGCATTCGATGAAGTGTGATATCCTTACTATAATTAGAAAGCGTAAATAAGTGAAAGGGGAACTTAATGGAGTCATGATATAGAAAAAATGCCAAGCTACAGTATGGTGCGCACTTGTTAATACAATTATGAAACCTTTGCTTGTGTTGGTTGCCAAACCTAATAGTTCAGTCTAGTGTTGTTCAAATTTGTTGGTGTCAAGAAGAGAAAGATGATAATATGCTTACTTGAGTAAACTTCAAAAAGTTATATTATATGGAGGATCCTTTTGTATGTTAAGTCAAGAGGACTTTACGATGACTAATTTTGATGACAATCAAATAATAGTAATGTTAGAAACAAAAGAACG
>JANQAP020000136.1:470322-486608 GCA_026874005.2 Erythroxylum coriaceum
TGGATACCAATGTGAATGAAAGGAAGTTAGAAGATTTTTTGATTATGAGGGAGTTTCCAGATGTGTTTCCAGAAGACTTACCTGGTTTGCCACCGGTGAGAGAAATTGAGTTTGCCATCGACTTAATTTTCGGTACCACACCCATTTCTATACCACCGTATAGAATGGCTCCAGCTGAATTGAAGGAACTAAGGGAACAGTCAGAAGAGCTGTTAAAGAAGGGGTATATAAGGCCCAGTTCGTCTCCATAGGGAGCACCTGTTCTATTTGTTAAGAAGAAGGATGGGACATGGCGTATGTGTATTGATTATCGGAGACTTAACAAGGTGACCATTAAGAATAAGTATCCTCTGACATGAATCGATGATCTGTTTGACCAGTTGTAAGGAGCAAAGGTCTTCTCTAAAATTAATCTCAGGACAGACTATCATCAGCTCAGAATCAAAAAGTTTGATGTGAACAACATAGCTTTTAGGACCTGTTATGGGCATTATGAGTTCCTAGTCATGCCATTTGGATTGACTAATGCTCTGGCTACTTTCATGGATCGGAGTATCTGGATCAGTTTGTCATAGTGTTTATCGATGAAATTCTGGTTTATTCCAGAAATAAAGAGGAACATGAAAAACATCTCTAGATATTGTTGCAAACACTGAGGGAGAGGGAATTTTATGTCAAATTCAGCAAATGTAAATTTTGGCTTTATGAGGTGATCTTTCTTGGGCAGGTGATCTCGAAGGTTGGAGTACATATTGATCCGAGGAAAATTGAAGCAGTGGTGAAGTGGCATGCACCAAATGATAGTTGACAAGGTCAATTTAATTAAGCAAAGGCTTAAAGCAGCACAAGATAGAATGAAAAGCTATACTGATGCACAACGAAAGGAAATAGAGTATAAAGTGGGTGAGAAAGTTTTCCTTAAGATGTCACCTTGGAAAGGAGTTATGAGGTTTAGCAAGAAGGGTAAGTTGAGTCCAAGATATGTGGGTCCTTACAAAATTCTTGAGAGAATTGGACCGCTAGCCTATATGTTGGCATTGCCACTATAATTATCACAGATACATGATGTCTTCCAAGTTTCCATGTTAAGGAGCTATAGATCGGATCCCTCTCACATCATTCAAACCACTGAGGTCCAGTTGAGAGATGATCTGACTTATGAGGAGACTCCAGTGGAGATTTTGGATAATAAGGACAAGGTTCTCAGGAACAAAATAGTTCAGCTAGTCAAAGTCCTATGGAGAAACCATTCTATGGAAGAGGCCAAGTGGGAGCCCTTGGAAGCCATAAAGGAGAAGTATCTACACCTCTTTGATCACTCAGGTAAGAATTTCGAGGACGAAATTCTTTTAAGAGGGGGAGAAATGTTGACCCCTGAAATATTTTTTTTAAATGTGATATTCTATGGAATTTAAATTTTTACCTTAGAATGAATGGAGTTGTTAAGCATGATTTAAATAAATTATAAGGTCATTATAGAATTATTATTAGAGTTTAATTATTTACGTCAATGTCAGTAGGATTTTATTTCACTAATTAGTGAAATCAATGCATTAAAAATGAATGAGGGCATTTTTGGCATGTCACTTAAGTTTAGAGATCATGAAGCATAAAAGCAAGGGCAAAGATGACTTTTAGCACTCATTAAGGGTAAAATGGGAAGAAGAAAGTGTAGTTTTGCTTTTAAGATGGAGAAAAACGTGAATTGAAGGAGAGAATGAAGTGAAAAACGAAAATGAGAGAGAAGAGGGAAGAGAGTGTCATAGGAGAAGAAGAAAAGAAGAGAAAGTTAAACTGGGTTTCCAATTTTCTTAGTTTTAAAGAGTGATTTGGAAGTTGTTCAAGAAGGGAAAAAGAAAGAGCAAGAGAACAGCTTCCATTTGAGCTAAACATATCTTTGTTTGGTGAAGATTCAAGGTAAGCCCAATTTTAACCCTTTGGATTTTTGGAAGGATTTTGGTTCATGAAACTTAGAAAATGCATGGGTTTAAGTATTCTAGAATCAATTTTTAGTGAATGTGCTTTTTGAGTTCTCAACTTGGATTCCTATTGAATTGGGATTTTTGCCAATATTGAAGGAAATCAAAAGGAGAGGCAAGAGGAGCTAGAAGAGAGGCGTCTTTGAGCAATTATTAAGCAAGGAATTTAAGGTGGGTTACATTTTTATAATTGAGTAATAAGCCATTAATGTTTCTTCAAAATCAAGAAAGTAAATATTTTTCAATTGTATTATAAATGTGCATTTATTGTTCTTTGGATGCTTTGAGAAAGTGCTATGTGTTTGGTATTTGAATATTGTGTTGACGATTTATGAAAAGAATACAAAAATGAAAAAAAATTTTACTATGCCTATGAAATCACTTTTCGAAAAAAGTGTCATTTTGGGCAACAAATTTACAAGTTATGAAATATATGTTATGTGGGTTTGGTCTGGTCCATTCTATATGTCAAGTGCACTTTGATTAAAGGCTTCTCCCGCCTACCCGTAAGTGGGATAGAGCCCCTTCAGGGACTCCCTCATGTTTACGACTACGCAAAACCACTATGTGGGATTATGTTAGTTCATTATGTTCACGACTGCACAGGACCATTTCATGGGAATGTGTTAGCTCGTTCTGTTTATGGACCTCCCAAACCATTTTGATGTGCTTATGTGTTGACAAGTTTACTAAATGCATGATTTGGGTTGCTTATAAAGTGAATTAAGAATGTGGAAATATGTGTTTCATGATGCATTATGAATTTTCAATGGTTTTGCTTTTTACTGGTTATAAAATTGTTACTCACGAGCTTTAAGCTCAACTCCCATTCCTTCCCATCTTCAGGCGATGAGCAAGAGATCGAGTGATCGAGCATAAGGGCATTACTCCAAATTATGCTTATTTTTTATTTTAAGTTAGTTTTTGTAAAACAAGGCTTTAGTTGCATTTTGAGCAATTCTACTTTGTATAAATTTTGTATTTTCTGACTATGACGTATTGTGGCTTGAAATGCCCATTAAAGCTTTGCAAAATTCTTATCTTTTGATGATAATGAAATGTGATTGTGTTTTTGCTCATGACTCTCAAAGTTTGATTGCATTTTCAAGCATTCACAAGGGTAAAATTTTGTGTTTTGACTTGTAGGGCAAATCTGTATTGATTTAGGCTGAATTAGACAAGGTGGTCTTTTTGAAAGTTGTAGATTATCTTTCTATCTTTCCAATGCTATAAAGTATGAAATTTTTAGAAGTTGGGATTGGGAGATACGATCATTATAAGTTTGTAATGCTGTTCAGGATAAATATAGGACAACTATAGTGAAAGATGAGAATTTGTTGTATGTGATGAATTAATGGAGTTGAGATTTGGGAGTTTAATGAAATCAATTTGGTAATTGAATGTTTAAGGAGGGACATTGCATTAGAAGAAGTGAAATTGGGAAGATTATTACTGAAAGTGATGTTAGAGTGGATGTAGGAATCATTGGAGATGCTTAGAGGGAGCTCGGTATGTTCGGTTGTATAGTCTGGATCATCTTAGCCCGAATCGTCTTACTCTTGATCGTCTTATCTTGGATCGTCTTAGTCAGAATCGTCTTAGTCTGGATCGTCATAGTCTGGATCATCTTAGTCGGGATCGTCTTAGTCGGGATCGTCTGATCCATTTCAGACCTAATTACTTCATCTGAGAAAAGTTTATCTTATTTTGACCCTCTATATGGCAAAATTCCTCTTCAAGGTCTTCATTAAAGTTGTAGATTCTTAGCTTTCCAATGATATAAAGTTTGGAATTTGTAGACTTTGGACGCGAAAGATATGGCCTTTAGACGAAGCATAGGTACCAGACAAGGCACCAGATGAAGTGTTAGATGAAGCGATTTCTCTAGATGACAAAAGTTTTCTTCAAGGTTTTCACAAACATTGTAGATCCTTTTCTTAGCTTTCCAACGATATAAAGTTTGGAATTTTTAGACCTTGGACGCAAAAGGTATGGCCGTTAGACGAAGCATAGGTACCAGACGAGGCACCAAACAAAGCGTCATACGAAGCGATTTTGACCCTTTAAATTACAAAATTTCTTTTCAAAGTCTTCACAAAAGTTGTAGATATTTTTCTTAGCTTTACAACGATATAAAGTTTGGAATTTTTGAACCTCAAACGCAAAAGATATGGCCTTTAGATGAAGCATAGGTACCAGACAAGGCACCAGACGAACTGTCAGATGAAGAGTCAGACGAAGCGATTTTGACCCTCTAGATGACAAACTTTTTCTTCAAGGTCTTCACAAAAGTTGTAGATCTTAAAGTCTTTTTCAAAATCGTCCTAAAATGACCACAATCCGATATCTCTAGTGGCAGTTATGCCAATTGTCCCAAGATAGGTACAATACGATTGAGAAAATAATCGTGGTTGACTCTTTTGGCAATAACTTCATCGTCCAACCTCCAAATGAAGTGATTATTGAACCAATAAATTCCTAACCCATTTTTCTATCCCTCCAAAAGAAAAATTGGTAGCCTTTGGTGTTGATTTGAAAAAGATTAATGAAAAGAAAGTAAGGGAATCAATTGGAGGAGCATGACTTAGTTATGAGCCTACTTTGGCATTTAAGCATATCTTGATCTGTATAATAGGAAACTTTTGGGATGTAATAAAAATGAAGATGAACTGACGGCTAATGAGAGTTCATGGAAATAACCCTACAGGGTAATACACACGCTCACGTTTTTATGACTTTCGGATAATTGGGCTCTGGAAACGGGGTCCAGCATTGGTAGATTAGGTTCTGAGCAACACCTTGAAGCCCTTAAAGCAATTGAATAGAACTTCTATCACTTTTCATATTCTTAGTTTTAATCTCATCCAGTGCATCCTATAAAGATTTTTTAGAGACCACACACTAATGATAAAATGTCACAATTTGGTTTAGTTAAAACAGGCTAACCTTAAACCTCATTCATTATATGTTTAGAAATAAGAAAAAGGTTGAGCACAATAAATAGGATAAGGGGTTTCCTAAATCTCCCTAATTTTTATGCTTTTGGCAATGAGGATCATGAATTAGTTAAATACCTTTTCTGCAAATGTAGATTTTCCTCTTATATATGGAATAAAATTCAACCCCTTTTAACTTAAGCTATCAAGGGTTTAGTTAATTGGCTTTAACAATGCCATAATGTGAGAAATGGTGATAGGTTGATGTTTAAAATTTCGCTAGGCAATACGATCTAGGTCTTGTTGAAGGAAAGAAAACTAAGGACTTTTCAGGAGATAACAGTCCAAAAGGACATCATCTTGCTAGAATTGATAAGAATAACGGGGGGGCAGCAAACAATGGCTTATCAAATCCATTTAAGATGCAGTGGATCTTTAGCAATCATACGGTATTTTCTTGTTGATATATAACTCATAATGTCAGGGAGTTTAGAGATTTATTTTAATCCACGACATATGTTTATGGAAATTCCTTTCAAAAGGATAGCAATTTAAGATGTGGAGGAGGAATATTGATAGAAAACCCTCTTAATATACAGTGATCATTTTTGAGCTGATTTAGCACTTTGTGAAAATTTCATCTCTTTTGAAGAATGTAACATCTAGGAAGGGGCAAATTATGTGTGTGAATTTTTTGTCTCTTTTTGAAAAATGAATCAATGGTTTGTCTAAGAGACCTGAGTAATGGTTTTTTGGAAATAAAAGAAATATTATATTCTAAAAATAAGGCTAATCCCCATAAAATGTATGAGTAGCAAGAGAGATTACACCCTCATAAGGTAAATATGATTCATCCTATTGGAAACTTAGCTTTTGACAAGCTTAGTGATTACACGTATTCATGCTAATGTTCAAGGAGGTATAGTATCTATTATGGAATTCCCCATCTTTATGCTACTTCACATGATATACTTCATTTCTCAAACAAAGCATAAAATACTCTTAAGTCTTCCTCATAATGCTCATTTAGAATTGGATTACAGTCATCTGTTCCTATTTGAATCTACTTCTATCATTTTATTGCAATGTCCCATATACTTCAACATATAGTTACTTAAAAAATAAGAGGGATATAAGTACAAATAATTTATAATAATTCGATCAATAAATTTATCCTACATCTACTCATAATGCTTTAAAGGTTAATTTATAACTCCAAATGTTATAAAATTATGTGTTGGCTATAAATATTCTCAATTTGATTGTTGAAGTATCTTTATGAACTTCTATAACTATCATATTTTGATTGAGCATTAAGTGCAAGAATTCAATTGTGTAAACATTTGAGTCTAATTCATTAGTGAAGAAAAAGAGATATTTTAACTGTTATTTTGCAGTAAGCTAAATTAATTGGGATGAATGTCTATGATATAGTTATTTGTGGGTTATTATTCACATAGTTTGAAAAAAAAGACGTTATGAGGGTTACTTTTTACTTATATGCAAAAGAAGAAAGGTATATGAAAGGCTTCTTTATATTTATTGAAGCAGATAATAGTAAAAATTTAAAGATATAGTTTAATTCATTAACAAAACCATTATGATTGTTTAAAATCATCTCCCCTAGTCTCTTTATTTATTTCAACTTCAAATTATGAATGTATTGATTTTTTAATTTTAATTAATTATATATTTGCAATGGTATTCATCAAATCTCTTAGATAATTATTTGATTTATTTTTGAAGAGGTAAAAAAATTCAGATACACCAAACAACATCCTCCAAAGTGTTATATAGGAACTATCCTAAAGTTAACCAAATGTTTGTTTTTAATATAGTACAAAATACTTTATAATCCTTATACTTTACTTTTTTTGCTATTAAATTTTAAAAAGTAAAAAGAAATTGGTAATGTAAAATCTCATGCTTTTTAAGTTAAAATTGAACTGATAAAAGATTTAAGGATAAAAAGCATAACTTACAACCAACTCAGAGAAGCTATTACCAGTCTCTAGATGAGAAGAATAGAAAAGTACAAGGCACTAAAGTCATGAACATATTAACTACTAATCTAGAAACTGATTTACAAAGTTATGCTCAAAGATATGGTAATTATGTCCAACTTCTGATCTAAATTCTTTTACGAAGTTCAGGCTGTATTTATAGTTGCTGCATAAATTTTCTCTCTCAGCCAAGCTTCATTAAAAGTATTATTTTTCCTGCTACTATTCTAAATAACTATTGGTTACTCACACCAACTTGCCTGATTAATGTTTATGTTCAATTACTGAGCTATACTCCTAGAAGCTTTACATTTGTTGCAAAATTTCCCTCACTCTACTAAGCTGCAGTTGAAGCAGAATATCTTCAGTTGTTCTACTAATGAGCTATCTAATTATGGAACTTAAGCCTTCTTATCCCTGTGCACAAACCCCTTCTTATTAGCCTCTATGTGACATTAAGCTTTCTGTTAAGAATCGACTGTCCAATATTCCCTAGGGTGAAGCTACTTTGTTGATGTAGATTTTGTGTAAATCATTGCTACCAATTACTCTTTAATGCAAGAGGTCTGTTCAACTACCTAATTGCTTGATCATTCACAATAAAATATCATGTTAGTTTATGAAATTAGTTAGTTTGTCGTACCAATATAAAAATATTTATACTTCATTTAAATTATTCGTTTAGTCAAGAAATTATGTTATATATAAATATTGTTTAAAAGACTAGAGTAACGTAATTGAAATTCATCTTATTCTATATATAATGTTCTTATTTGTTAAAAATATTATTCTACTAATTAAAAGAATAAAGGTATATTGAAATATTTTTAATAAATTATTAAATTTTAAACCAACTCAAACCATTTAATTCAAACAAAATGTATTTAAATTTATTTAAACTTTCACATAGTTTGATTTGGTTTAAATTAAAAAATTATTATTTAAAAAGGTTGGTTGATAATTTTAATAACAAGCCAACGTAAACCATGCATTACTTATCTCTTCATGCCCTTGACCTACATCTTATAGCAGTTGTAATCTTGCGTATTCCCTAGAATTATAGATAAGTTATAGAGTCTATTAAAAGGATAATTAGAGAAAGCATTGACTTAAAATTACAAGGTTATAGTTTGAGAAATGTATCTTAGAACAAGAAGATAGTGAACTAAATACTGGAGAAAAGGTTATCTTAGAGAGTGAATATAAAGTTATGGGGGACATCAAATCCATTTTAGAAAGAGAGTGAATTAGAAAAACTAGGCACCTTGAATAGTGGATAAACAGTCGAGATAGCGAATTAATCACTCAACTAGTTACTTGGTAAAGTGGCTGAATATTTGCCACTCTCTTACGTGTTTCTTTTTCGTATAATATTGCCAATATTGACACGTAATACTTGATGCTTACGGAATAAACTTTTTCATAATCACTTCCAGTTCACCCAGTTTGTTACGATAAGAAAAGGTAAATTATGCTCTATAAGTAAGTAGGAATCTAGCTTGGATACATTAGAGATTAAACAAAAGGAAAGACTCAATTTTATATTTGGCAATGTTATATTGTAGCATATCTTAATAAAAATAATAGTGCCAACTTAGAACTAGTCCCTAATTTATCGTTTTATATCTCAAATGTCGTCTACCATTTATTTAGCGATACATCTTAAATCTTAATCTTAGGGCTTTGCTGTCTGGCTATAAAAGTTATTATTTGAAGAAAGGCAAATCCACTCGTAAGATTGTGCAAAGCAAAATTATCAAGGAATCTACTAACCTAAGCAATGAAAAGATTCGGTATCTTGCATAAGTTGGATATCCGTAGAACACGTGCCATGTAAGTTGACATGTTAAAAAATATATACACAAGAACCCAAGTATGTGTGTGTATATATATATTTATTTATTAATTAAATTCCCTTCTCCGTGTTATATTCTCTATGAATATTTGAAGCCATGTTATCAATGAACTCTTTTTTTTCCCTCCTTATAATTGAAGTTGGTTATAATTAACTTAGAAACGGATTCTACTACACAACACGAGGTTGTCCTTCCTCACGTTAATACATGTATAATCATGTTATCTCCTAGCAGACTAACAGAAACGGATTCTACTACACAACACGAGGTTGTCCTTCCTCACGTTAATACATGTATAATCATGTTATCTCCTAGCAGACTAACAGCTAAACGGGATTCGTATCTTTAAGTATCCGAGTTCATTTTTCTTGCTGAAGTATAATATTTATTATATATATATATATATGTATATACGCAACAATCTGTAAACGGTACTGGACTTGGCTGTAAACCAATAAAATATTATGCTTTTGACCATGAGGTAACCTCGTTGGTGATCATTCTCCTCTATGCAAGCTGTTGAAGAACTAAATTGTATAAATTTGGATCTTTCAACTGTGACAAGCAGATCAGAATTTGAAAAAAGATTACCGAGTCAGATCCCAGAAAGCACTTATCTTCTTGGCAAGTTTATGATTCCGGGTGCAACTTTGTGTTTCCCTTCTCTACGTTGCTTCAATGTTTCTCTTCTTTCCTATACTGAACTCTAGCTACTTATTATTCAAGTGTTGCATCAGATATATTTGTTTTTGTAGAAACTGAACTACGTATTTCAGGTTTTATTACAGGTATATTGGTTTTAAGGATTTCACTTTCTGACTTCATCAAGTCTTTTACTGCTGCAAGCCTACAGTTCTCAGTGCTTTAAGTCTTAGTTGTTCTGAAACAACTGACAAGCAACCTATCTTGAAGTGGTTTTCATGGCCCAGGAGATGGAGGAGAACGAGATAAATGATGGTGCAAGGAAAAGCCTTGAACTGGAGGAGAAATTTTCCGGTCTGAACCAGAAAGCGGCAGTGCCTGGTGACGGTAAAGGAGATGGGAAATATAAAACGATGCCATTTCACAAGCTCTTTTCATTTTCGGACTTGACAGATATTTTCTTGATGATCATTGGAACTATTGGAGCTGTTGGCAATGGAGTATGTGTGCCTGTTATGACAATCTTGTTGAGAGAAGTGACTGATTCTTTTGGAGAAATTCAACATTACAATGAAATCTTGCACACTGTTGCTAAGGTAAAAAAGAAAAAAGTGGCAAAATGTTAAAAGTATGAAATGACTTAACCCCGCGTGAATACCCTTACATTGGGTTTCTTCTCTTTATTCTAAATTACAGTTATCAGTGTCATTGTTGAGCTAACGTTTTCAATCTGGCTATTTTCTTCTAAAATTTTGTATTTCCCTTACATTTATAAGAATTGTACTGATTCTTATCCTAGTGAAATTCAGGTTTGTCTAAAGATCTTATACTTCGCAGTTGGGAGTGCTTTAGCTTCATTTCTGCGTATGTAAATACATAACAATGTCCATTTGACAGTAATTAACAAACTTTTTCAGACATTAAATTCTTGTTTTGTTGTTTCCAGAGGTATCTTGTTGGCAAGTAACAGGAGAAAGACAGGCTTCACGAATAAGATGTTTATATTTAGAAGCTGTACTGAGACAAGATATTGGTTTCTACGATAGAAATATGAACACTGGAGAGGTCATTGATAGACTATGTGGGGACAGCATTCTTATTCAGGAAGCCATGGGTGAGAAGGTAATTTACAATTCCAAAAGTTCTTCTGAAATTGAAGACAATCAGAATACCTTTTGTAAAATTTCAAGGCTGCTTATCGCACTCAGGTTGGGAAGTTCCTACAACTGACATCAGCATTTGTTGGAGCATTTATTGTTGCATTTGCAAATGGGTGGCTTCTGACGCTCATCCTATTACCATTTGCTGCGTTTGTAATCCTAACTGGTGCAACCATGTCCTTCACGATAGCTAGGATGGGATCTGTTGCACAAAAGGCTTATGCAAAGGCAGCAACCGTTGCTCAACAGACGATCGGACTAATCAGAACTGTATGTTTCCAGTTTTTGAGTTCCTTAGTAGATCCATGATTGGACAAGAAAAATAACTAAATTATTCTCACTGGTTGTGTCATATTATATGGTATAGGTAGCATCATTTACCGGCGAGAAGGACGCAGCAGAGAATTATACAAAGTTTCTTGTTGGTGCTTACAGATCAGGGGTTCATGAAGGCTTTGCTTCTGGAATAGGTCTTGGAATAATGAGATTAATGTCTTTCTGCAGTTATGCTTTGGCACTTTGGTTTGGTTCGAAGATGATACTAGAAAATGGGTATGAAGGAGGTGCAGTGATTAATGTTATTGCCGCAGTATTCAATGGTTCCATGTAAGCTCCATTTTAAGCCAAACACAAGCACATACACACAACGGCATCCATACAAGTAGCATTTCTACGTTGAGTGCAATGTCTTTTTTTATGACATCCTATGCTAATATTTTCCCCTAATTGTGGATGTTTTAGGTCCCTAGGTGAGATACCCTCCTGCATCAGTGCATTTGCTGCTGGCCAAGCCGCAGCTTGTAAGATATTTGAGACTATAAGCAGAAAGTCAGAGATAGACGCTTATGATATCTCGGGAATAGTTTTGGATGACATCCAAGGAGATATAGAGTTGAGGGACATAGTTTTTAGTTATCCAGCTAGACCAGATGAGCAAATATTCTGTGGATTCTCTCTATCTTTTCTATCTGGCAAAACAACAGCATTGGTTGGACAAACAGGAAGTGGCAAATCAACAGTTATTAGTCTAATAGAGAGATTTTATGATCCACAAGGGGGCCAAGTTCTCATTGATGGAATTAACCTCAAGGAATTTCAACTTAAATGGATTAGAGGGAAAATTGGTCTCGTCAGCCAGGAACCTATTCTGTTTACATGCAGCATTAAGGACAACATCGCATATGGAAAACATGGTGCAACCACTGAAGAGATAAGAACTGCAGCTGAATTGGCGAATGCTATTAAATTCATCGATAAACTCCCTCAGGTTTCAATTGAATCCCACCTAAAATCTGTTGCTGTAATCTTTCCTTTAATTATTGTCATAAAAAGTTGAATTTCTATTGCCATTCTTAATTTTGTATCCAGGGATTAGACACAATTGTAGGGGAACATGGAACTCATTTGTCAGGTGGACAGAAGCAAAGAATTGCAATAGCTAGAGCAATCCTGAAGGATCCACGTATCTTACTTTTAGATGAAGCTACAAGTGCCCTTGACGTCGACTCTGAGAGGACAGTACAGGATGCACTAGAAAGAATCATGATTAACAGAACAACAGTCATTGTCGCACATAGATTGAGCACTGTCAAAGAAGCTGACATGATTGCAGTGATTCACCACGGCAAGGTAGCAGAAAAAGGTATCCCAATATTGTGCCTACACACTTATGCATAATTATGAAATCCATTAAATTCTTTTCTGTGTTTTTTCATCAGTAAACGATTCATTAAATTTCTTATCTTGTTGTTAGGATCCCATACAGAACTACTTAATCATCCCAACGGAGCATACTCTCGGCTCATAAGCATGCAGGAATCAAGCCAAGTAGTAGAGATTGATGAAAAGTCTAACAAAAGAATAGAATCATTCAGACAATTGAGTGAAAGAATGTCATTTAGAAGGTCTGTAAGTCGGGTGTCATCTGGATTGGGAAACAGCAGTCACCACTCCTTGTCTGTAATACTTGATTTACATACCAGATTTGATGTTCTTGATAGTGGACTGGAAGACGAAAGAGCTCCTCCACCTGAGCCAGAAGCTTCTAATATCCCAATCCTTCGACTGGCAAATCTTAACAAACCAGAGGCTTCACTGCTTGTAGCTGGGAGTATGGCTGCTATAGTAAATGGTGTAATTTTCCCAGTTTATGGTATATTACTATCAAAAGTGATCAAAACAGTTTATGAATCACCTTATGAACTGAGAAAGGATTCAAAATTTTGGTCACTGATGTTTTTGATGCTTGGACTAGTATCGGTTGTAGTATATCCATTGCAATCGTATTTATTTGCAGTGGCAGGATGTAAATTAGTACAACGGATTCGATCTATGTGTTTTGAGAAGGTTGTTTGCATGGAGATTGGATGGTTCGACGAAGTTGAACATTCAAGCGGAGCAATTTGTGGTAGGCTCTCGGAAGATGCAACAAAAGTACGTTGTCTAGTTGGAGATAACCTAGCTCAGATGGTCCAAATCACTTCATCAGTAATTGCAGCCCTTGTTGTTGCCTTTACAGCCAATTGGACGTTGTCCTTTATAGTCCTTGCTTTACTTCCTTTGATTGGAATTAATGGATATATCCAAGCGAAGTCAATTAAGAAACTCGGAGCTCATGGAAAGGTAGGCTTCCAT
Source organism: Erythroxylum coriaceum (assembly GCA_026874005.2). Lineage (NCBI taxonomy): Eukaryota > Viridiplantae > Streptophyta > Magnoliopsida > Malpighiales > Erythroxylaceae > Erythroxylum > Erythroxylum coriaceum. Next base: position 483,533 of record JANQAP020000136.1, read on the forward strand.
GATGATCTACTGACCCCTGTTTACGTATCTCATGGCATGAAGAGAATTAACTCCTCCTAGGAGATAATTTCACTCCTATTATAAGATTTAACTCTAGAAAACATAACACTTGGCTTCTTTTCTTGTCTATAGATATTGCTTTATGACTTTTTGATGTGAGATGGTGGTTGCAGTTGATTTACGAGGAAGCAAGTCAACTTGCCTACGACGCAGTGGCAAGCTTAAGAACCATAGCTTCCTTCTGCGCAGAAGAGAAAGTGATAAGATTATACAAAGAGAAACAGGTAGGGCTTCTAGATCTAGGAATACGAAAAGGGCTGATCGCAGGTGCAGGGTTCGGACTCTCATATTTTTTGATGTATAATTCAAACGCTGCCAGCTTCTATGCTGGAGCACGACTTCTTGAACATGGCAAAGCAAAATTCCAAGATATCTTTCAGGTTTGCACATCTTCCTATTTGAGCAACTTTTTGTTCATAGTAGTGAAAGTTGAAAGGAGATTGATTCATACGTCTGCTTTTCAGGTTTTCTTTGCACTATCTATGACGGCTAGTGCAATTTCATGGTCAAGTTCATTTGCTCCTGATTCTTCTAAAGCAAAGGCTGCTGTGGCCTCACTATTTTCAATTATTGATCGGACTTCGACAATCGACCCAAGTGATGAATCAGGTTTGATATTAGAAAAGGTGGACGGGAAGATTGAACTTCATAGTATAAGGTTCAGTTATCCATCAAGACCAGAGACTCTGATTTTTCGAGACCTCAACTTGGCCATTCAATCCGGCCAGGTAGACCAGTCATCCACCTTCCATTTCAAGCTTACGATATTGATAATTTAAACTAATTAAAGAAACTATTCTTTCAGACAGTTGCTCTAGTTGGAGAAAGTGGAAGTGGGAAATCAACAATAATATCTTTATTGCAGAGATTTTATGACCCTGATTCAGGTCATATAACTCTTGACGGAATTGAAATCCAAAAGCTACAACTCAAGTGGTTGAGACAACAAATGGGCTTAGTAAGTCAAGAACCAGTATTGTTCAACGGCACAATCCGTGAAAATATCGCATACGGTAAAGGCGGAAATGCTACAGAAACAGAAATCATAGCAGCTGCAGAGTTAGCCAATGCTCAAAATTTTATCAGCAGCTTACAACAGGTAAGAATTTAGCCGTCTCAATAATATATACTGTACAAAATTCAGTTTCATTGAACCCAAAACTAAAAACTACAAAATTAATCATGCCTCCATTGAGAATGCAGGGTTATGATACGGTGGTGGGAGAGAGGGGTGTTCAATTGTCAGGAGGACAAAAACAGAGAGTGGCCATTGCTCGTGCAATAGTGAAATGTCCAAAAATAATGCTATTTGACGAGGCTACAAGTGCACTAGATGCAGAGTCTGAAAGAGTGGTTCAAGATGCATTAAACCGAGTGATGGCCAACCGAACCACAGTAGTTGTAGCACATAGGTTGTCCACTATCAAGAATGCAGATGTTATTGCTGTTGTTAAAAATGGGATTATTGCAGAGAAAGGAAAGCACTGCACGTTGATGAATATCAAAGACGGCTGCTATGCCTCTCTCGTTGCATTGCATACAAACAGTTCTTCCTCTTGAAGTCTAAACTTCAAAGTCCTTCAGATAATTGTTGATGAAGAACTTGGAGGAAGAATGTATATTCATCCTCTTTGATCAAAATCAAAAATTAAGAAAAAGGTATGCATACATCAAGTTGTATGTTTGATCTCTTGTTTTATAAGAGAAAGTGTTAAGTTGAAGCTATTTTAATTTTACTTTTTTTTCATCTTATTTATTTTTCTTGAGAAATTAAATGCATTGAATGAATGAAGATGATACAAATGAGGAGTTAAACTCAAACAAGACCAAAATCCAAGCTCATAAAAATTGACAGCGGAATACAACATCATAAGGGCCTAAGGAGTCAAGGATGTTCAAATTTGGTTTCTTTAACACTAAACAAAACTTCTCCTGTTGCAATACGATTGAGTGTCATATCATAGAGATTCCATTTTGCATCGTATACTATGCAAAGTTCTAGAAGATGTTCATTGAATCCAATAGTTGGTTAACTATAAATTTATGCATTCTTAAATACATTTAATTGCTTCTTAATCAGGTTCTTCAATTCATATAATGATGCTTTTCTGAATTGCGTGACAATCTTGGAGAGTATCAATCAGTTTTGCTTCAACTTGGGAGTTGTTGTTGTCTTCAAAAGAAACTAAAAGCAGATTGTTGTTCCCCTATCAATGTCATCATCTCAATTAAAATCTGATGTATATTTTTTTGCTTCCCATTGAAGATCATATGATTCCTTTCCTTCCAAATTGCATACATAACTCTGCCAAAGGATATTCTAAAATTAATGGATTCTTCTTTGGATCTCTATTTTATTCAAGTGATCGGTACTATAATTTCTAACCATGTTTGAGTTGGGTAAGATTGGAAAAATTATATAGAACTTTACGCTATAGCTGAGCAGGTAAGCCACAATGAAAAAGTAAATTTTAACGTTTTTAAGAGTTTAACGGCAGAGGGAGATTATTGGAGAAGATGATGCTACTATGAATTGTATCTTTATTAGTTAATCTTTCTTTGATGATCTTTGGAATGGCTTGTCTGAACCATAATAATTTGTATCAATGGACTATAGGGGCTCTACATCGTAATGTTTCGCTACATAAGAAGTTGAAGAGTAAACTAGAGGGTTGATTATACCAAATGATAGAATCACTGCTATTCAAAATTACTATTGAAAGTAAGAGCAGGAGATAAAAAGTTCTTCTTTGGAACTTTAGCTAAATTTGAATATGTTCTCCTTCAATACCTCCCTAATTATAGCCTCTTCCGGGATTGTTCTCTTTAGCTTTGAGAAATCATTGCTCTCTATTGGTAGGTTTTAATGGTGCAATGCCTTGTACTCCTTCATCTCCAAGCAAGTGAACACTCTTCCACCCTACTTTTACAATATAGCTCCCGCTGGTGTCTCCTTTCCAAATTAAGCTTCTAAGCAATTTCTAGTAGTTTTGATCAAGCTTTTAGGCTTTGTTTG
>JANQAP020000137.1:230084-244167 GCA_026874005.2 Erythroxylum coriaceum
TTTATCTCACATAACCTTTGTCTTAGTTTATGTGGATGATATCTTAGTTACAGGTTCATCATCCTTCTTCATCTCCAAACTTATCCAAAATCTCAACAACACTTTCTCCATTAAAGACTTAGGTCCGCTACATCATTTTCTTGGTCTTAAGGCACTTTTATGTCCCCTATTCTTCTTCTTACCTAAACCAAATATACTAAAGATCTTCTTCAAACTAGTTTTGATAATTCTAAACTTATTCACGCTTTAATTACTCTGTCTCTCCCTATGTCCAAAAATCATGACAAACAACTTTATGATCTCACTAAGTTTAGAAGCACTGTTGGTGCTCATCAGCATCTCTACCTTATTTGTCCTAACATTTAGTTTGCCATCAATAAAGTCTCGCATTTTTTACATTGTCAGCCTACTCATGTGCATTAGACTACTGTTAAACAGATTCTTTGTTACCTTCATTCCACATTATCTCATGACATTCATTTTCTTATATCATCCTTACTTACATTACATGCTTATTGTGATGATGATTGGGTTGGTTGTCTAGACGATCGTCAATCTACATCTGGTTATTCTATCTATCTTGGCTACATCTTGATATCTTGGAGTATCAAAAAATAACTTATTGTTGCTAGATCTAGTATCAAAATTGAATATCAAAGCATTGGTCTTGCTGCGACGAAACTCTGTTGGATCACTTCTCTTCTGGGACAAATTTGTTTATCTCATATTACACACACCCTCTGGTGTGATAATCTTGGAGCTATATTTCTTGCTTCTGATCTAGTTACTTATGCTCATACTAAGCATATTAAAATTGATATGTATTTTGTTCATGACTTGGTGGCTAATATCCATTTTGTTTAGCACTTCAATTTGCTAATATTATGACCAAGTTTTTATCTTCTTTGACATTTCAATGTCTTTGTGACAAGCTCATGATTACAAACCATCATAAGCTTGATAGGAGCTAATAACATTAGATATATGTATCTCAACTATTAAATCTTTACATATAAGATTATTAGTTGCATTATAGATATCAATCACTATAAATTTTCTACTGATTGAATTTTTCACTTGAATGTTAAGGCTTACAAGCTTTTTTCACATAAATATGAAAGATGGTATACAATTTCACAACTCCTTTAGGTTACATAAATTTTGCAAATTTGCATTTAGATCATAAATAAAAGCTCCATTGAAAAATATTGTATTGAATATACGTTTGAACTTACACGAGATATTACAAGTTTATTTTTTCCTAATTTAGGAAGTTGCTTACTCAACTTGTTTTTTTTTCATAAGAATAAGATTTTAAATTGAGGATTAAGGCAAGTAATAATTGCATTCATTAAGGGCAAATTGTGTTGATTTAAAAAGCTTGCATAAGAAGTAAGTATGCTTTGCTTCTTGTCGTTTTCCAGTTTGTTTGGTCATAAAACATAGTAAATGGTTCAACTATTGATTTCGAGCATAACAAATATGACATCTTTATTGGCTTTGTCTTCTATGCTTAATACTTTTTGGATACTCCACAGCAGAATGAAACGGATTGCCTCTTGGTCTAGACCTTATCAATGCACCACTAGAATATTAATAATATTTCCTCTTGTAAAATGAAACATGTGGCTATGGTCCTTGAACCCAAAAAGTCTTCAGTTAAACAATTTCTCCCCAGACCAAACACACGTCTTGAATTAATATATGATGCTCAAGTTGCCTAACAAATGACACGCTTCTGTTCATTCGACCAACTTTTAACGTATTCTATAATAGGCATGACATAACCCTTCTGTGATTTGATCTTAAGATATCAAGGTTTGAGTGTTCGACTTAATATAGAAAAAGTAATATTTTATTGGACGTAGAAGCACGCGATAGATACGAAAAAAAAAGATATGAAAAATACTTGTATGTATTTTTAGTCAAAAATGTTCTATTTCTTATTATTGTATGATGAAAATATTAACAAAGACTGAACAAAATATTGGCGAAGAAACATTATATGAAATTATTCAAAGAGAACATGCATGTTTGATTGTATTGAATATAAAGGTGACATTAATTGTTTTTGTGGGCTTACCCATTCCATTTATATACATAGAAGCAGTTGCATTTTGGTATACTATAATAGACGGAGTCAGTGACCATAATTATCACATGCCCACGCCACTCAAAACTCAAGAAAGGAGCTTTACGTTGTCAACACTCAAAGGAAACCTAAATATGTGGTCCTAATAAGAGGTTTATATAATATAGGAGATAAATACACGCAAATTTTTATTTGATTCATTTTTCAAAAAAAAATACATAATTTAATTGTTAAATTTTAACTCACGCTCTTTTATTAATTTTTATTATTTTTACAAAATTACAAATAATATATTTTAAATTAGTTAACATAGATATATATTTCTTACAATTTAAATTCTCCAAAAAATTCATAATTTTTAAAATTCTCCTACTTCTGTATGAAGTAAAATATTATTTTGTTTCAAGTAATCATAATAATATATATTTTGTATTTTTAATACAGAAACCAAAGGAGTCGGAATCGGTGACAACTAACAACACATGGCTAAGTCGGAATCGGTAACAACTGACAACACATGGCTACTACATCCAAAATCACACTCATGGGTATCCCTTCGTTCTTTATAAAATTGTATACATTATCTATTTACTTTTTTCTCTTTCCTGGGTGGACTGAACGAGAGATAATAAATATGAAATCTTTATTTATAGTTTAGAGAATGAGACGTATTTTTTATTCTCACGTTTTAATCGTTAATATATAATACAGTACAAGTTGATAAAATTAACATGTTAGTATCGATGTTCTCTAAACGGACGAAGCTAAAGTATTCCGGGGACGTAAGAAGAAGAGGTTATAATGATTGCTTTGTATCTCTTTTTAGTTAATTATCAGTGTCAGTTTCGTATGTTTGTCTTTAAAACCAAAAACTCTTAAAATTAATTTTTTAAAAATATGTTCAGTTTACTTTCCTAATTAAAATATTTACTTTGATTAAGTATAATTTATTTATAAATACTTTATTATAATATTTGTCTGGAAAAAATATGGATCCAAATGTTCATAATACCTACTATGTAAAATGCATACATCATACATCTAGTATTTTTAACCAAAATAAAAACTGAACCACCGAAGTCCATCACTTAACCCCAAAGCCGAAAGCCCACCATTAATTTAGTTTTATTATATTAATTAAACCTAAAAATTAAATTTAAAAAAGAAAATAGATTCAACGGAACCATCAAATTTTGCCACCAACAGATTGAAAAACATGTTGCGGAGAGGAATGTTCAATATAAACTTTGAAACACTTTGTGCAGCCCCGGAAGGTAAGCCGCAACTTGTTCAAAATCAAAACAAGGAGCACAAACTCTCTCTTTAAAAACTTGCACGCATCACATGGACCGCCACCACCACTGCTGTCACTGCCATTGCCATTGCTATTTGGAAAGACCCACTGATGACCTCACTGGCGGTCCCGTGGTAGTGAGAGCATTTAATGTTTTTAGGAATTTATCGTAACAAGCTATGGTTTTGTGATAATATCGGTATTTTTACCTATGGTTTTGTGATAATGTGGGTATTTTTACTTTTTAAAAGTATATATGACGTGAAAGATTTAGTCTATGCGTTCAACACGTGGTACATAATTTGGTTGCCGTGGCTTTTTATCTTAATATTATTAATAAACAGTCTAACGATACGTATTTTTGTAAAAAAATTAAATTTATTATATTTTTCAATGTCCAAATTAATATTAAAATTTGTATAATGTTCTGATTTTTTAATAATTTAATATATAAAATATTTATAAGAATAAGCCTTTCATATAAATTTCTAGTACAATTGTAACCAAAAACAACCATAATATTTATATTTAGTGAGAATTTTACAAAAACGTAAAATTTAAAAATGTCTAATAATAAACAATCTTATTCTTATTTAGTAGAGTAAATTTTTGGTACAAATATGAGATTCAAAATTACCAACAACATGATAACTCTAAAAAAAGTCTAATGTTAAGGAAGAAGACAAGTTACGAATGGAAGAAAATATGCCGAAATTGTAGGAAGAAATATGCTGAAACTTGTATAAAAGGGTTAATTTAGCGGAAATTCAAAGAAAGTAGAGGATCTTTACACCAAAAGAAACATATACTCCGAAGATCTTATCTTGTTAATACAACTCTATCCGTAAAAAAGAAAAAAATTATTTTAAAATTTAAAATATACAAAAATAGTAAAAAGTAAATATATTAATTTACAAATAAAAATTACACAAAACTATTATTAATAAAAATTAAGCAAAATACAAAATAATAATATTATCATACTCTTAACTATTTTATACAATTAGATTGTAAATATAAGCTTCAGTTAACTAGAGAGTTAATGAGATATTGATAATATTAAAAAAACGTGAGATGAGGTTTGGTATCATAACAAGTTCGTTCATCCGGTATAATAAATAAAACATAAATGAAAATATGTAAGCACATGAGATTAGGAGGTATAAAAAGAATAATGGAATACAATTACAAAGTGATTAGATAAGTGCATATGATATCTAAAAATTAAGAATAATGGTGGGGATAAATACAGTAGAAAAAAACTCGAAAAGTATCTTCTTTATACTAAAATGACTCGTTGCCTGCCCAGCTTGGACAGGAGTTAGTTATTCCTAAAATGAGTCATTGCTTGCCCAACCCCACAACGTACGGGAGGGGAAGCATCTCCTTTCCCAAGTCCAGAAAGTCCCAACGTGACTTTGTCCAAGTCTTATCAACCAAGCAACAATATTATATACACACAATCTCTCAGAAAATAAATATAAATTACACCGGGAAATCAACAAAACTCTAGTCTTTCCCACACACACAAGCATTCATCCTTATTTAAGTTAACCACTACACCACAGCGAAATCTCTCTCTATAACTGTCACACACACACACGCCCGTCTAAAATGGCGTCGTCCGTGGAGGAGTTCTTGAAGCAGTGCCAGCAGTCAGGCGACGCCGCCTACAGTGCCTTCAGATCAGTGCTGGAGAGGCTTCAGGATCCCAGTACCCGACCTCATGCCAGGATCTTCCTCTCCAATCTCCATAAACTCGTCGCCCAATCCGACCATTGCCTCCAAATGTACCATTTCCAGATCCAGGACATCTTCCTCGACCAATACGAAGGTACCTTTTAGCTCTCTGCCCTTTTTTTTTTGGGTCTGTATATGGTTGCTCCGGTAATGGAGGAATCAGAGGAGAGGTTACGAAGGAAGAATTGGAGTTGAGTGTGTTTTTAAGTGTTAACGTATGAAAGAAGTCAAGTTCACTGTTGGTCGATCATCTGTTACGCTATTGTTCGTTTCTTGTGAAAATAGTGTAATCAGAACAACTTAGAAAGGAAAGTAAACGCTTGTCTTATTTAATTAATAATTCTTTCAAGTTTTAAAATAAATCTACTCTCTGCTGTGATAGTTTTGGCATTTTGCTAAGGTTTCATTGGCAGCCAATCGGGTTTGTCCCTCTAAAGTTGCGTTTTCGAAGAAAACAGATAGCAAGGTCAATCCACTTAAATTAGTTGAAAATGAATAAATCGTGGGATAGATTCCCCCTTTTTTTTCCTATTAATCCTAAAAAAGGAACCAAATGTTGAAGTCTTTGGTTATTCGATTTTGTCTTTATTAAATAATTCAGAAGCCTTACAGTGATACATGAATCGTTAATCTGTCACCGTCTTACTTACTCTATATGTTTCTGTGGTGCTTTAGATTCAGCTATTAAGTAATCAAACACGGCTGAAAATTGGAAATGCAATCATAAACCACGGGCTTCCAAGTGATGGAAATGAATTAAGCTGAACATTGTTTTCAGCTCAATAATAGCAGAACTGTGTAGATGGACATGCCTAAATAAACATTGATAATCAGTAATTGCCGCTTGATTAAAATTTTCCAATGTTCTGGGATTTCTATAATTTTTTTATCAATCCGTTACCATTCTGGATTCAGTGCTATAGCACTTCTAATAATATCTTCATGTTGCAGATCTTTTTTTTTTTTTTAATGGACAGGAGTTTCCTTCTTTTTTGGGTTGATGGTGAAAATCAGCTGACAGACTAAATGCCAAATACACGATCAACAAATACCTTGAGATTGCTCTTTCTTTTTCCTAATAATTTTTTTTTTTTTTTTTGGCTTTGAGAATGTTCAATCCTCTTTGGTTTCTTTCCTGCATAAATGAACTACTTTGAGCTCTTTCTGGATCTTCTAGAATACCCATTGTCCAAATTTTATTCTTTGTCACCTACTTAATATGGTACTTCTTCAGCTCACATGGATGTAGAAAATGTATGTTGTGCTGTTGTTTGTATGATTATTCTTTTTCTGTTTCTTATATGATTAACTCATTCTGATAATTCCTCTTTGTTATGGAACTGTCAAAGATTATTTTATTTATTCTGTGTACAATTTGACAACCTATTTTCCCTGTGCAGGTTACCAGGGAAGAAAAAAACTGACAATGATGGTCATTCCAAGCATTTTCATCCCTGAAGACTGGTCTTTCACCTTTTATGAAGGTCTAAATAGACATCCGGACTCTATCTTCAAGGACAAGACTGTAGCTGAACTAGGTTGTGGAAATGGATGGATATCCATTGCCATTGCTGAGAAATGGTTACCTTCAAAGGTCATTGTTTGCTTTGAAATATATTTTTAGCCGTCCTATGTGATGAAATATATAGAGTGCACAATTCAACATGTTGATAGAACTTGTTTGCTGCACTTTGTTTGATTACTGGATAGCCTTTTGCAGGTTTATGGCCTTGATATCAATCCTAGAGCTATAAGAATTTCCAATATAAACCTTTACTTGAATGCTTTGGATGAAAAAGGCCAACCTATTTATGATGCAGAAAAGAAAACCTTACTGGATCGGGTTGAGTTTCATGAATCTGATCTTCTAGCTTATTGTCGAGATCATCAGATTCAGCTTGAAAGAATTGTTGGATGTATACCTCAGGTATTGCTACAATTTACTGAAAAAAGGATTTTAATAAAGATAGTACACGTAAATAGTCTATCAAGTGACCGGTAACAACATTGGTTTTTCCGTTATTATCTGGGCTTCAGACTTGATCTTGTTTGTTTCCTTTATGCAGATTCTTAACCCAAACCCAGAAGCAATGTCAAAGATAATCTCGGAGAATGCAAGTGAAGAGTTTCTACATTCATTGAGTAACTACTGTGCTCTTCAGGTTGAGTAACATACTCAGTCATTATATGACCAATTATTTCGTAGATGGAAAAGTACAAAAGTTTGGTATATGCAACTTAATTAAGCTTGGTAAATTAACAATTAGGATAGCATGGGGGGAAATATGGTTCTTAGATTTGTTTTACAAAGTCAAAACTTTGAAAAGATGTATTTAATTAAAACAAGTTGTGTATTATAGTTCTTTTTTGTCATATTTGGATGGTCAAGCTTTGCAGCTCATCAACTAAGTAAAATTTTCTCTAACTGATTCTGGATTAGATTTATTTTATTTTATATTTTACTCTTATTTGTGTGGATGATGGCAGTTATTTGTTTTACTTATTTTATTTGAGTTTTAGTCTTGTAGTTGAAGATGGTTAAATGGACAGTGATTAGGAAATTTGACTTAATTGTAAAACCTGATAACCTCGGTTCCATATCGCAAATTTATTTCTGACTTCCATTTTATGTAGGGGTTTGTTGAGGATCAATTTGGATTGGGTCTGATTGCTAGGGCTGTTGAGGAAGGAATATCTGTCATCAATCCTATGGGCATTATGATCTTTAATATGGGTGGCCGTCCAGGACAAGCAGTTTGTAAGCGCTTGTTTGAACGTCGTGGTTTTCGTGTGAACAAGCTTTGGCAAACAAAAATTCTTCAGGCAAGAGAACTATTTACGAGTGAAAATCATTTTTCCTTCCAAAATGCACTCTCTTTGAGATTTTGTTCTTCCAGGCTGCAGACACAGATATATCAGCTTTAGTTGAAATTGAAAAGAACAGTCCACACCGCTTTGAATTTTTTATGGGTCTTACTGGAGACCAGCCAATTTGTGCTAGAACTGCATGGGCCTATGGGAAGGCTGGTGGCCGCATTGCTCATGCCTTATCAGTTTATAGTTGTCAACTTCGTCAACCAAACCAGGTTTACAGTTAATTAACGGGTTTTGTTCTACTAAATGTTTAGCTCTCCAGGGATTAGTCATTTATGAATATAAATTTACAGGTTAAGAAAATATTTGAGTGTCTTAAGAATGGCTATCAAGAGATTAGTGGTTCTTTGGATTTGTCTTTTGAAGATGATTCAGTTGCTGATGAGAAGATTCCGTTCCTAGCTTATTTTGCCAATGAGTTGAAAGAGCATTCATGTTTCCCATATGAGCCACCAGCTGGAAACACACGTTTTCGTAGTCTTGTTGCAGGATTCATGAAAACTTACTACCATATTCCGCTCAATTCCGATGTAAGAATATCTTCTCTGCTTAATTAGCAACTACTCACGGTGTTGCCCAGAAAATTCTGTTTCTCTTTATATTTTCATGTTGCTACCATCAATTTTCATACTTCCATAGACAATGCAAGCACATTATTCTGTATCAAAAGAACAGATGTTACTAAAAAAAAAAAGTTAGGAAACTTGCACAACATTAACTCAATAGTAGTGAATCTATAAGAATGATGTTTCTCACCACATATAAATTGAACTAAATATGGCATGAATAACTCCAAGGCAGCATAAAGTGAAAACTTCTGCACATAAATGATGTAGGACAAATGGAAGAATTATGAACTAGTAATTAAAAGCACAAAATTAGGAAATATGGCTGATATTAGGCTGCTGGAATATTGGGTTTCAAGGTTGAATTTTGGCTAGGAATGTAGAAATTTCAAATTTTGTAAAGCTGGGAATTTAAGGTTTGATTGTTGGAATTTTAGGCTAAGGATTTTAGGGTTTAATATGGCTGGAATATAGGTTTGAGAGAGCTGGAATTTAGGTTAAGATTGTTGGAATTTTTAGGGAAGAACACAAAGAATAGATAGTAGGAAACTAGGAATCACTCCTAGGATCTAAGAATCACTCTTAGAAGAAAGCATCACACCTTCTAATTTAAAACTCTCAAGTTGTAGAAAAATTCCATAGATATAGTGTTCGTAGAATCCTTATTCTAGTAGGAAAAGGATTTCTAATTTAAATCCTAATAAATGCCATAACAATTTCAGGAAGATATAATTCTTAAATATATTTGTTTGTATAATGTTTCTTTCAAATTAAAGTTTCACATTCCTTGTGTTTTTATCAGCAGTTGTGTTTTTGGATGATGTAATTCAAATTAATTATTCCAGTATCTAGAATTAAGCAAATTTCTATGATGAAAATTTAGTTATTTGGGATATCACTTCTTTGTCGTTACCCTAAGAATTGAAATCTTGAAAAGAATAACTAAAATTCAAATTCTTGGAAATGGAAACGTTCCAAATTTTATTCTATCAAATGAAATGTGATAGAGAAGCTGCCTCATGGTACATTTTATGTCAGTAGAACATAGCATCTTTGTGTCTTTTTCAAATGAACCAAATGTGTTTCTCCTGCTAATTGAACTACTGATAATTGGCTTAGTCTCATGCACGATGCATACGGAAAAGATAGTAGTTGATTTTACATTTCTCCCAAATGTTTTCTCTATGTGCATCATAACTGTGCAATTTTTTGGATTTTGGTGGAGAACCTTTTTTTTTTGAAAAGTATGGAGAAACATATTTGCCATTATAAACAGTTAAGAGTTAATAAAATGAAGTAGCTGCTACAATGTTGGAGTCCTAATGATGTTATCCAGAATTCTATAGCATCCTTACCTGCCATGGTATTTTTTGCAGCCCAACGTTAAACTTTTATAGAAACCTTTTCACGGGTAACAAGTCCAAATTGCTTTGCGTTTTCCATACCATATCTAATTGATAATGCTGGCGATGCCTTTTATGTACTTCTACCTGTTTCTAGAATGATGAGCCATTAAAACAGATGACTATTCTGTAAAGAAATTCTCTACTTTTAGTTATACATTATCTGAGAAGTATTACTGACTTGTTTGTTTCAATTCAATCAAGAATGTTATCATCTTTCCCTCAAGAACTGTAGCAATCGAGCATTCTTTGCGATTATTATCACCTCATCTTGCAATTGTTGATGAACATTTGACTCGACAACTGCCCCGCCAATGGTTGACATCCTTGGAAACTATGGTAAGCTGTTCATGTATTGCATCATTTTTTTATCTCTAAGTGATTCTATAAATTGGAGTCTTCAAATTTCCATTGACCCATTGCTTTGCTTGGATAAATGTGTACTTTTCAGTTGGATGTAAAGTACTTGGGAACTTAATGGGAGTGCATAATTTCAGTCCCTGCTTTTCAGGTTGCTTAAGTATCACAAACATTGTTAGAACTTTGGTTTCTGGCAGTGATGTGTTACTTTTGGCAAAGTAAATGTTGTGTTAGTTTGAATGTGAAGCACTATAAGTTCACCATGCAGATGCATACTTCTATTTTGCTCAAATCATATTGTTGTTGTTTATGTCTTCCAACCATCCTCAATCGGCGTGAAATCCTCTGTTCCTATTAGCCTATTACAACCTTGTTTCTGTCCCAATACGATGTCGTTTTATGTCATTATGTACATTTAGACATACAACGACGTCGTATTGGGAGGAAACAGGTTTGGAACAGGCTAATGGGAACAAAGGATCTGAACCCTCCACAATGGATATCATTATGTTTATATATGCACTGACCCATACCCAGGGCATCCCTAGTCTGAACTTTCTGTTATGTTTTTCTTATAAACTCAAATTCTGCTTTCTTTGGAGACCAACTCAGGTTGGAGTTTGTTTTCATGACTGGGCTCCATAGCCAACAAAACACCAAATAAGTTTCTGCTGAAATTCTCTAATAGCAGTGTCCAGATGAAAATTATTCTCTGTTGAATTACATAAAGGTTCCTTCACGTGATAGTAGTTAATTCTTATCAAAACTGTCCTGCTTTGGAAATTTAAGCCTGTATAGAAGTTTATACTGGTTGTTGGATATGTAGTAACTAAAAACTATACTTGCAGGGTACGGAAACTGAAAAGGATGTCATCACAGTCATTGAAGCACCTAGACAATCAGATTTAATGGTAGAGCTTATCAAAAAGCTGAGGCCACAGGTGGTTGTTACGGGTTTGGCTCAATTTGAGGCAGTCACTAGTTCAGCTTTTGTGCAGCTCTTAGATGTCACTAAAGAAATTGGATCCCGCCTTTTCTTAGACATATCTGACCAATTTGAGCTATCCAGCCTTCCTAGTTCCAATGGCGTGCTAAAATATCTTGCAGGACATCCTTTGCCTTCACATGCTGCAATTATTTGTGGCCTTGTGAAGAACCAGGTATATGCAGAGGTTTACTATTCTGGTTAATCACAATTTCCTAGTTGTAAAGTTTACCATTGCCTCAATTCAGTTTGTTGTCAAGTCAGAAGATCTATATCGTAATGGAAGCAACATACTTTCCAGGTTTACTCAGACTTAGAGGTAGCTTTTGTCATTTCAGAGGAAGAGGCTGTCTTGAAAGCCTTGTCTAAAACAGTGGAAGTACTGGAAGGGAATACAGCACCGATTAGGCAGTATTACTATGGCTGTCTTTTCCATGAGCTTCTAGCTTTTCAGCTTGCAGACAGGCATCTTCCTGCCGAGGTTCGTCAGTTTTTCATTTCTCTTTTCCTTCCTCTTTTGAAGTAGGGATCTTTTTCTTTTCTTCCTTTTCATGTTATTTCATGTGCATGTGGATTTTGCATCTCACAGATCGACTTGTAGGTCGTGTAAGTTGACCGATTATCTAGTTTTGATTCTTGCACTATTACATTTTATTTTTCAAAATTGGTTAAAGTATGTCATGTGCTCTAGAGGGAATGTGGAAAAGCCAAATCAAGTGGAGTAGACATTGGAAGCCCAGCTATGTTGGTTCTGAATGATTCAGAACTGTCAATAGGCGAAGTAGAGAATTCTTCATTGATTCACATGGATGTAGATCAAAGTTTTTTGCCCAGCCCTTCTCCTGTCAAGGCAGCAATTTTTGAAAGTTTTGCTAGGCAGAACATGACTGAATCAGAAATTGATGTTACTCCTAGTATCAAACAATATGTAAAAGACAGTTATGGATTTCCGGCTGATAGCAGCACAGAAGTTGCGTATACAGACAGCTCACAAGCTTTGTTCAATAGATTGGTTCTCTGCTGCATCCAAGAAGGGGGAACTTTTTGCTTCCCATCTGGCTGGAACGGAAACTTTGTTTCTGCCGCTAGGTTTCTGAAGGCAAATATTGTGAGCATTACTACTGACCATAAAGTAGGATTTAAGCTGACAGACAATGTACTTACAACAGTACTCAAGGCTGCAAATAGGCCATGGGTGTATATATGTGGTCCAACCATCAATCCCACAGGCTTGATTTACAGCAAAGATGAGATGGATACCATACTAACTACATGTGCAAAATTTGGGGCAAGAGTTGTAATTGATACTTCATTCTCAGGATTGGAATTTGAGGGCTGGGGTGGCTGGAATTTGGAGCCCATATTATCAAAGCTTAACTCTAGCAACCCATCTTTTTGTGTGACTCTGCTTGGAGGTCTGGACTTGAAGCTCCTCAGTGGAGCACTCAAATTCGGGTTTGTGGTTTACAGCCATCCGCTTTTGGTTGATGCATTCTTTAGCTTTCCAGGATTAAGCAAGCCCCATAGCACAGTGAGATATGCAGTAAAAAAATTGCTGAGTTGGAGGTCCCAGAATATGGCAGACGTTTTGGACACCCTCACAGAGAAAACAAAAGAGTTGAAATCTAGATCTCAACGCCTGAAGGAGGTAAGAGATCATGATGCTCGAGGCCGTGAATTTTTCAGCTTCTGTCTTTATAATATTATAAATGACTGTTACATCCTAAATTTCAGTTCATCCTAAATATTAAATTCACGTTAGTTCCTACCTAACGTGAATTTAATATTTCAGCTTTGCTTTTCTCTTTAAAGTTTATTCTGGACTGATAGATTCGCTATTTCCAACTTCTTTGTCATTTACTTTTTCTTTTTCAAACAGACATTGCAGAAATGTGGCTGGGATGTGCTACAACCCTGTGGTGGCATCTCCTTGGTCGCGAAGCCCTCGGGTTACCTTAACAAAGTTATTAAGATCAGAAATTCAGCAGACGATCTTTATGAAGTGAAGCTGGACGATAGGAATATAAGGGAATCCATTGCAAGGTCTACAGGTTTATGCATCAACACTGGTGCCTGGACCGGAATTCCTGGCTACTGCCGCCTCACATTTGCCTTAGAAGCGAGTGAATTTGAACGAGCGTTGACTTGCATTGCCAATTTTAAAGATATCGTCGTCAACTAGAGAGATTAAATACATATGCTTCATAGAGTTTTGTCTTCGCGATGAAATAAAGCAAATGTGCGGTTTCTTTCGCAGGACAGAATTAACCATCCTTTTCTCATTAGAATTCTACACCAGTTGGTCACAGGATTTGAGAACCAAAATTGCTTTTGGATTGCCGCCGCCTTTGCTAAGTTCCTAAAAGCAGGTGGAAGATAAATTAAAATTTACCCTTGAGTTTCTTCTGCCATTTTCCCAGTATCTTCCATCTTTGTTCAGCACTATATTCTGACAAGAATGGGTGAACCTGTTTGTTGGACATGGTTATGAATTATTGTGATTGATCATCAACGTGAGATACCACAAAATCATGACGAAAAATTTTTAGCACTGCATGTCTTGCATCAAAAGTTTCAAATTGTTTCCCAGCATTGCATTCGTAACAGCAAAACAGGTACATGAAAAGCAATCTTTAAAATATTATGAGTGCTCAAGTAATATCAGTGAACTGGTGACGGAATGGACGTGGTGATGGACAACGCCGAAGCCTTTCCTCCTTTGAAGGAAAGTTTGGCAACCAAAAAAGTGAGGAATAAGGAGGTTGAGCA
>JANQAP020000137.1:258224-283322 GCA_026874005.2 Erythroxylum coriaceum
GCTAACTTAGACTGTTTCACGTTTCAGGGTTTATCACACTGGAATATATGTTTTGCAATCACAGCATGGAAAGTATGAACTCCAAGAAATGTAGAGATATGTCAAGATCAACCAACTACGGATGCTTGCCTATACATTTCCATACAAGCTACAATCAAAGAGACTCACAAAACTTTCTTCATGACTAGGACTCAAGATGCATCATTACATTCAGCAAGAAATGATATTGGATTAGCACAAGTAGCTGGACCAGCAAACTCACCTAGTGTTAACATTGTTCAAGCCATACCAGAATCAGACAGTTTCTCACTACTTTCGGATGGTGCTGTATGCCGGAACTCAGGAATTGCAGCTGCCGCTGGTATTATCACTGATGCAAATGGTAGATGGTTAGTGGGTTTCACGAAAAAGGTGGGAAGAACTATCCCGCTACTAACAGAGCTATGGGCAATCTTATTAGGTTGCAACTTAGCATGGGAAAAGGGAGTTTGAAAGCTAAAGGTCTATTCTGATTGCCAAGAAGCTATAAATCTATTAAATGCAACAATGGAGGACATACCTGCTCCAACACTAGTCCTTCAAATTCGCCAGCTTGCAACAAAGTGGAACGATCTGAACTTTTTCTTCATACCTAGGTCGGAAAACAGCCAAGCGGACTCTCTTGCCAAATCCGGCCTCTCAAACACCACTTTCGCATGATATATTTTCGACTCGCTGCCCTCAACAGTTCCCCTCGATCAATCGACGTTCAATCGAAACTCCCCGTAGCTGATGCATCGTAGCTTGGTTTCTCCATCCAAACAGAATGAACGACATACTCTTCATTTTGTGGATCGAACTGAAGTCTTTTTTGTAAACCGGTCATTGTAATCCGTTTAGAGGGGCAGATTAGTAATTTGGTGTATCACCTTCCTCTGTATAAAAAAAGAAGAAGCAATCTTTATCACCATGACCAACCCACTCATCGCAAGTTGATATTGTATATTAAATATTTAAACATCTGTTTGGTTCTCTATTAATAAGCGCACTTAATGATATTCTTGTTATGCATAATTTGATCCGATTCCTAAAGTGACTAGGGAGTCCAAAAACTTAGAGAAAATTGAGAATAAAGTCATAGCTTATTGAGTCATAAGCTTTATGAAAATCCACATTTATGATACAATTCTTTGAAGATCTAATCATACGAGGATTAGATCTTTTGTTGTGACATGTGATTTTGTACGTAACTCATGTTTGTCTCATCCAATGTTATACAAATATTTCCTTTTGTTGTGGTTGTAATGTGCATTCTCCTGTTACCATTTATTGTCAGCGGTAACTAATGAATTGTGATGAGTGAATCGACATAAGGGTTCTTGACATACAATGCCCACCAAATTTCATATATTTTCCATTTGCTTGATTAAATGTTTTCAGAACTTGGTATGTAATTGAACACTTAATTTTATAAATAAAATAAATATCTAACATCTTATGCTTCTATAATTGTTCAACCTATTTTATTTTAATACGAATTTTAAATTCTACTTTTTGAAAAATAATACTATATTACCAATTTTACAAATATCAATTGATATTATATTATATTAGGTGTGTTTAACAAACAAAACGTATGGAAAAGTTAGCATAAATAAGAGAATTCTATAATAAATATTAAAGATATAAATTCCAAATTTGATCCTAAAAGATGAGCATTTTAATTAGACTATCATTTTATGTAATTTTTTTCTCATATGGTTTTTCTTTTTTGATTAGAATATGAGAATTAACAAGTATTAGATTTGTATTCGTTTTCTAAATCAAAATCACAAAGTGTTTAATTTTATGTTTATCATAATTATCACGATGAACATTAATATTATAATTATGATTTGTTTTTTTTAATATTAACGGGATATATGATTTGTTTCTGATATATAACTAACTGTGCGTGCTCAACAGGTAAAGTGAGTCGGAGTTCCATTTCACTTTTCGAGAGAGAGAGAAAGAGAGCCTGTAACAGTAGTAATGAACAGCGAAAATGAAGCTCAAAACCCTAATAAGTCTCCCATTTCCGACGATTCCGATTCCGACTCCGACTCTGATACAGAAGACGAATCACAGCTTAGAACCCTAAAATCTAAACTTCTCCTTAATCCATACGACTATGATGCTCATGTTCAAGTAATCTCAAACTTCCTTTTTTTTTTTTCTTCTAGTTTTCGATTTCATTTTTTCTTTTCAACATCATGGCAGCTCATTAAGTTGTTGAGGAAGATGGGGGAGATAGAGAAGCTCAAAGAGGCAAGGGAAGCTATGAGTGCCATGTTCCCTTTGACCCCTGCCATGTGGCAACAATGGGCTCTTGATGAAGCTTCTCTTCATTCTGGGTATTTCTTAACCTTTAAAATTTCTTATACCTCCTTGTCTTTGGACCTATGACTCCTGTATGTTTTGCCGTTGCTTTTTAATTTTTTGAACTGTTACCATTTATTTAATTTCTCAATCAATATTCAGGCCTGAGGCTTTGTCCGCAATTGAGAAACTTTATGAGCAAGGAATTCACGATTATGTGGTATGTTCATATTCACTTTGCTTCACCTTCCATACGCACGTGTATTGTATACTCATTTCAGATTTCAAGTACAATTGGTGTCTTTAGACTTGGCTCATTTTATTGTGGCCTATAATTATTGGTTTCAAATGATGACTTTTGGGATGATGGATAGGAAAAGCGAGAACATTGGATGTAATGTAACCATATTCTTATATCCTGCAGTTTAATTGGTCTTTCAGTTCTAACAATGGTGGACCCATATTTGGGACTATAGTTAATATTTGTGTAAATATTGTGTTAGATATCAACTTTGTTCTTATCCAACATTGGGCCTTTATTGTTGCGAGACTTTAATATTTATCTAGAGAGATTCTTGCAACATATGAAGTTTATTCTTATTCAAGTTGAAGGGCATTAGCCAATTCTTTTACTAACTCCCGCATGTTCAGGGACTGTACTAGGTAATGAGAGTAGAAATGGTGCTATAAGGCATCTCAGTTTGATAAACACATGGTGGTTTGTTTCATGGAATTTATAATGTTGACAAGGTTTTTGTGGAATATTTTGTTCTTGAAAATGGACTTGTTCATTGTCAGTCCCCAACTAACTTTGCTGTAAACAGGCTTATATCTGATGTTGTTATAATGGGTTATAGAATAATGGTTTTACTCTTTTGGTTCGCAAGTTGGTCAATTTGAAAAAATTCATGGAACCTGAAAACCGTATGAGTAGTAATGCTGGTGTTAACCATCCACCCCTGCTTCATTTTAGTTATTTTCTTGCTACTCTTAGAACCACAATCATCTCTCGTCCCTAAAGGAAGAAGCTGTCTTGCCTCTTCCATTTTTCATTTTATAATCTCTGTCCCATTTAATCGAGCATACACATTGATAATTTACTGTTCCTACTGAATCAAAGTCAACACCTTTTCAATAATTACATGATTTTCTGTCCTCTTTGTGATTGTTCTAGAGATTAACTTGGCAAAAGGTTTCACCTGCTCAGTTTCATTTGTTAAGAAGACAAGTTTGAAGGAGGTATTGGTGCCAAGTTGGATTTGCTTCTGATCCATTGATTATGCCTAGGTTTGTAGCTAGATTTTATTGTTGGAAAGAACGATCATTGGTGGACAAAGGCATCAGTGGGAATTGTTATACAGCAAGTTGTGCCTTTGATAGATGCATTGAAGCCCATGTAACCTTTTACTATTTGGAGCACTAGCCCAGTAATTAAGGAGACCCATCAAAGAAAAGAGAAACAAGTAGAATTATTTTTCTTCTCCTTTTGTATTTGAGAAAAAATGATACAATTAGCCATTTGATTACGATAAAGATGTTATATACTCTAAGGGTGATTGCTTGTTCGATGACATTATAGAGGTTTGTAGGAGCATGGGGCTGTGGATCATGGTGATGGCGCACATGATTCTTTAGTCTGGTCTCTAATGCTTGGCTCTTTGATATCCCATCATCAATCAATGTCTATGGTTTGATCAACAACAAACTTGACTACATGACCTTCAACTTGTTTAAGATGACAAACTTCCTTGTGTGAGAAAAATATTTAGGCATCACATGTCATATGTTATGTTTGCCTGTGCTTGCTTACTTGTTGGAACCATGTTGGAAGCTTATTGGAATTAGACGCCAATTCCTGTCAAATTGGATAAGAGAGAACATTTTACAGAAAATCAGGAGTTTGATATGTGACATAAAATAGGTGTAGGTAAAGAAAATAGGAAAAGCTTGAAACTGGAAATTTAGAATGAATACATTTACAATATTTAAAATAATAAGAACTTTTCTCCTAGCTGTTAAAAGATTTGTGGTTGTAAGTTGAAGTTTGAACAAACTTAGGTACTTTGGGTCTTATTTTTTTCATTTACTTTGTACAAAATTTCATTCTATCTCCTTCAATGTAATCTTGCTTCTGAATGCAGTCTGTCCCTCTTTGGTGTGACTACTTAAATTACATACAAGAATCTGATCCTTCAGTGCGTGGATGCTCTATTGATGGCATTTCAAAGGCCAGGAACCTCTTTGAGCGAGCTTTGACTGCTGCTGGTTTACATGTTGCTGAGGGAAATAAAATATGGGATGCGTACAGGGAATTTGAGCAGGCTGTTTTGCTTACCATTGATGAAACAGATTTAAAGGTGAAATTTTTGTTTTGAATTGCCACTGTCTGCTTTTACGTTCTTAGCTTGTGAAATTCCCTTTCAGTTAATCTAATAGAATTACTTCATTTTCAAGTTGATCCTGAAACTGATTGTTTACTTTTCAAATTCACATTTGCTCCTTTTCTGTAACTCAAAAAGAAAATTATGAATATGTTAGAGGCCAATTGACATTCCAACTTGTAAATGGAAGCTTAAAAGTGTCAGGGTATGATGGATCTACATGGTTAAATTTGTCGAACATTTTGCAACATATCCTGAGGAAAATAAGATTGTTAATTGGTTGGGAAGGACATTTTTCAGTATTGATTGAAGTTAATTGATTATTCAGAGTTAAGTGATTGGTTACTTATTGGTTTAGATTTCCTTTTAGGAAAGATTTTCTGAATGGGATTCATTTCTTGGTAACCAAATAACAATTTAGCTTCAACAAAGTCGTATTTTAGATCATGCACTTACTTGCTTATTTCAACAACCTACTCTCTCTTTATTAAATTTCTCAGAATAGATCAATTTGCTGAGGAAAGGTCAGAAGCTGATTTTCATGTGGATTAAAATGAGTCATCCTTACAACTTCGGCAGAAATGCTGAGCCACCAATCAAAGGAGCCAATCTACACAGCAACCCCTAGAACTCTGAGATTTATGAAACATCTGAATATGAAAGTTGAAATAACCGAAGTATCTTCAATCTGATTGCAGCACTCTGGTTCTCTAAACCAATTGTACTATTTTTGAAGTTCAAACCATATGCCTTTACTTAACCAGTCTTAATGATTTTGGTCCTGCTATTTAGTGCTTTGTTAGTTCATTATGGATTTGAGTTTCCATTATAGTGGCGGATAACTTCATGTGTATTGTGCTTATTTGGTTAATTTCTATTCAATGGCCCCTCTGCTACAAATCACCTTTTTGCCTGGACCGTTGGCAGTTCCATCTTTTCTTTTGTCTGTGAAGGTTTCTGATGAATTTCTTTTTAACAAAAAACAATTGATAATAGGTATGCATTAAGTTGCATTGCTTTATCTCTTGTAGGCGAAGGAATCACAGATCCAACGCATTCAAAATATATTCCACCGCCAATTATCTATCCCACTTCTTGACTTGCCGTCCACACTTCTTGCATATAAGGCTTGGGAAGTAGAGCAGGGGAATGTTCTTGATGCTGAGTCTAGTGATGTGGATGGGATATCCCCTAATGTTGCTTCAGCATACCAAAAGGCCTTGGAAATGTATAGTGCCCGTGTTCAGCATGAGGAGCAGATTTCCAGGAGTGATGTGTCCGACACGGAAAAATTTCAAAATTTCATGGTACACAGAACCTAATGCTCTTTTCTTTTTCATCATGATGACACTGGAGTGCTGCTATTATCTCTTTTGTAAGTTGTGGCCACTGACTGCTCTATTAACCTTTTGAATGGATGTAGGACACTACAGGGAATTTAAATGCTTGATAGAAACAAACAGGTTTCAAAACTTAGGGTTGCGGAATTTGTTACTAAGGAGTTAACTGAAACAATAGGTCTAAAAATCATTGTCAAAGTTTACAAACTAAGCATCACTTCTAGAATTTGGAATAAATATAATCTGTTAGCACCACAACAATACGTCCAAGAAATCACTTGAAAACCATAATCACTCTTAAATCTAGTATCCCACTTAGAAAGAAAGCATAACATTTCCCTGCTGCAAATTCCAAAAAATTTTCTTCTCTTCACAAGTGAAATATTAAACTTAGATAAAATCCAGATGATTAAATCCTACTAAGACAATGATTCTAACTCATTGTGCCTTGATAGATATCAAACCCTGACCTCATAAGGACTCCAAATAAACCTACTCCAATTTAGATTCTAATAAGGAAAATTCACAATTAAAGGAATTCATTAGAGCTACCTATTAAAGGAAATAATGGCTCAACTAATTTCCACTCCCCATTACAATTACTTTCACTGGCTGGTTGCCATTTGTGTTTAGCTGCTTTTTGTACTCTCTATACTTTGCTGCTTCATTACATGTGTTCTAAAAACGTGGAAAACTTGTCTCCTTGTCTTCCTTCTTTTTGCCTTTTTGGTCTAATCTTCTGTAAATGGATTTTTATTTTGTTGCAGAACTACTTGAAATTTGAAAAGTCTGTAGGTGACCCAACGCGGGTTCAAGTTCTATATGAGCGTGCAATTACTGAGTTTCCTGTGTCAACTGATTTGTGGCTTGATTATACTCAATATTTGGACAGAACTTTGAAGGTTGTCCCTCTATTTTTGTTTTTAGGAGCTTTTCTAACTTCTAACTTGCATTACTTATAAATTATTCTACTTTTCGTTCTTTTTCAGGTAGGAAATGTTATAAGGGATGTTTATGCAAGGGCCACAAAAAGTTGTCCCTGGGTTGGAGAACTCTGGGTTAGGTATTTGCTCTCGTTGGAACGTGGACGTGCCCCTGAAAAAATGATATCTCATGTATGTTTATTGGTTATCACTTCTTCAAAGTATTTGCTTTGGTGAATGAGTTCTTGTTCGGGACATGCTTTATTCGAATTTGGTTGTCCCCTTTGACTGTAACTGTTTGGGCAATGACTACCTTGTGTTAGAATATGTTCCTGAAAAATGATTTTAAATGGAACCCATAGTGTTAATTGTCAATCCTACAAAAATAATTGTAACTAGCTCTAACAACCTAACTGTTGTCCTTTGCGCTGCAGAGGCTAGGAATCTGGTGTCGAAACTACGATTTGGAACATCTAGTACTATATTGTTAAGCAGATAATCTTAAAAGAAATACTAACAGTATAAATTTATCAGAACACCAAAGAAACACCTGCTAAGTCCAAAATTAATGCTCCTAGTGTGATTGTCTATGATAACTTGGACTTTTCCACTGCCTCCCAAGAGAGCTTTGTTTCAAATTACAAAGCGATCAAGTTGCTTTGTGGTACAAAAGAAACTTGAAGATCTATCTATTCTGGCAATATCTTTTTTCTACTACTAGAGTGAGAAATGCACTATCTTTTGTCATCTTTCAAGAAAACCATTCATTAACTAATTGTCTTTTCCTCTTTGAATGTTTATTTAACATAAAATATTAGTGAATATGCCTAATAGACTTTTAACCACCACATATTGGCAATATGTTATTTTTATTAGGATTATGGATTAAATTTTGTTTATTGGTTTCAGGTTTTTGAAAAGTCCCTGACTTGCACCTTCTCAACATTTGAGGAGGTACTATACACATTCATTTTGCACGTGACTCTGGCTGTGTTCTCTAACATTAGCCACTGGGTATTGTCTTTGAAGTAAATATCTCTGCTTTTTAACTAGATTTTGTTTATTACAGTACCTGGAGCTGTTTCTGACAAGAGTGGATGGTTTGAGGCGAAGAATTTTATCTGGTTTTGAAGCAGAGGATGTGTTGGATTATTCATTAATTAGGGGAACATTCCAGGTGTGTATTGTTGTGTTACTAGTTCATGAACTTTGACTATTGTTGACATGGTTTGTTAAGAGTAAGACTTTTATCTGCAATACTTTATCTTCTCCTAATAGCTTTTGGTGGAAGGTGTAGATATATCTTTTAACTGTGCTACTGATTTACATATTTGGTTTGACACAAAGAGGAATATGATGAACTATAGTTCACCGCAGATATGGTTATGGTGGTGTCTTGAACTGCTTGTATTAATTTTGGATGTGCTGACGTTAGTTTGTGAATTTAGTGGATTTTTTTGAAGAATAAATTTAGTGGGTTTTCAGCAAGACATTGATGTGGAAAAAACTGGAAAATGGGATTTTTCAAAGCCTTGATTTAGTATTTGGCCTAACTTAATGTTCAAAAGAATATGAGCTGTATTTCTCTGGGATATTCATATGTTGCTCATATCAGAGGTACTTTATTGTGTGATCTTGTCTATGGCTTAATTTGAATGATAAAGTAGATAAATGTTCTTCTGTAAGCTCTTTTGTTCAACTGGATGACATACCCATGGCCATTTATTGTATGCTTCTTAGAAAGTTCAGCCTGGCTTGTATACGTGCCAAGAATGCTACACGAGCATGTAACTATCTGTTTATTGCAGTTTCTAACTGTTTATTGTAACATGGTAGTATGCATTTGATTACCTGTCACCACACATAAAGAATTCAGAAGGATTGCTGCATCTGCACGCCTATTGGGCCTGCTTAGAGAATAATTTAGGTAAAGATCTAGTTGCAGCTCGTGGTGTGTGGGAGAGGTTGATTAAAATCAGGTTTTGACACATCTCCTTTTTTTGCTTTTGTTTTGGTTGATATCACTTTGAAACTTTTTGCAACTTTTAATGTTTTACTAATTTATTTTCTTTCTTTCCAGTGGTACAATGTTGGAAGCCTGGCAAGGTTACATAGCAATGGAAATTGAGTTAGGTCATGTCAATGAAGCTAGGGCCATTTATAAGAGATGCTACAGCAAAAGATTTGCTGGGACAGGCTCAGAGGTATTCATTCCCCCTCGTCCCTTGTTATGTATCCAAATTGTTTAGGCCTTCAATGTTTAGTTCCTTGCTCTTGATGATTTGTAGTGGTAGTTTGATTTTCTAAGCCAGGTAACCTTTTGCTTATTTATTTTTATGCATCTTGGGAATTGCATGTAAAGTGAAAAATAGATGGAGAGTACTGCAATATGATGCATTATAGTTTTGATACATTTATTGGGGTACCAGAGTTGTACCAAATTGTATGAGCTTTTTGCAAATTAGTTAGAAGAGAATTGTAAAGGGGAAAAGAAATTAGGAATAATCCAAGGAAGCAAATGGAATATTAACACGTCGATGAGAGAGAGCATGCTGTTGGTAGCATGCCAGTTGCAGAGAACGATCATGTTTAAATGTTTTATCTTCAAGCAACAACTAAGAAACTTGAGAAGCCCCAAACTGGAAGGAGATAGAGTATGTGGGAATACCAGAAGATAGCTACTTAATACTTTAGGAAAAAAAAGCCTTTTCTAGCAGTATTTTGATTATGCTTACCAAATAACTTTTTTATTGCTGAAATTTGACAAAAATGTGAGTCATCCCAAACGTTTGAAAAGCCCAATAATTGCTGAGTGATGCATACGAGTAGAGATAGCCTATAGTTTCTGTTAATTGAAAGAAATATTTCTTCAAATGATTAAATAAAATGGTTTCTATTCCATTACTCTTAAAGCGTCATGAATGTAGGTTATTGAAAAACTAGTAGGAATTATGTGAAAACCCTAGCTACATATACAATATACCTACCATGAAACTACAGCTGCAAACAATTAAGTGCAAGGAAACTAGCTAAGCACACAATTGAATAAGATCTCTAATTTAATGCTAAACCCTACATTATTCATAACACTTTTCCTTAATTTCTCCTGCTTGAGTTTCTCCTTTATGAAATGATGGTCAATTTCTACATTTTTGGTCTAATGATGTTGTTCTGGGTTGTGACCGGTACAAATTCAGAATTTTTATTGCGATATAGTCTTGTTCAGCTGCTTTGAATTTTTAAATCAAGTATGATCTTTATCCATTGTAGCTAACAAATTCCAAGTGTTATTGCTATAAACTCTGCTTCTACACTTGACCTTGCAGCCACATCTTATATCTCGCTCCTCCATATCTCGAGTTTTCACCAAGAAAAATACAATATCGAGTTGTGGATTCTCAATTTACTAGGCATTCTTCATAATCCACCTGGATATCATTTGTTAGATATCTACTAATATAGTTTGAAAATAGTTACACCTCAAGAGGGGACATCAAATATTATAGAACTCTCTAAACTGCTTGCATATGTTCTTTTCCTTAAATGTTTAAACTAACTCATTACACGCACTGCATGTCTAATCTAGTGTGCAAGAGATATATCAAATTGCCCGCCCTATCAACTGCCTCATCCCCTTTAACTTACCAATCTTTTGGTTGTTGGGAAATATCCAGCTGGATATCTCCTAGATATTATTAGCTCCTAAAAGTTAACAAATCAGATCAGTTAGGATATTAGGTACAGATATTAGGATATTGTGTACAGATATTAGTTTCCTAGAATAGCCCTCTTATACTTGTACCTATGTATTGACCTAGCAATATATTGAGAATAATAAACATCTGTTCAGAATTTCTGCATGTTTAAACTAGCTCATTACACTCACTGCATGTCTAATCTAGTGTGCAGGAGATATATCAAACTGCCCGCCTTATCAACTGCCTCATCCCCTTTAACTTACCAATCGTTTGATTGCTGTAGTTGCGGGCTTGCTCCCTAGACTGCTGGTTTCTTTAAAAAGATTGAGGATGTAATTCCTTTATGATGGAAAAATAACCTCTTTTAAATATTCCAGTTCAATTACCAAAAGAACACTTCAGCCTTTGTAAGTCCTTCATTCCAAGTTTCAAACACTTCAGCCTTTCTAAGTCCTTCATTCCAAGTTTCAACCTCTACCTTCCAGCAAGAGCACTGCTAATTATAATTATGCCATTTACATATATGAACAATGCTATGACTTGCTCATTAGTTGAATTAATGAAGAGTATACGGTGTGCCTCTGCTTATAGTCCATCTTTTCCATTTACTGAGGAGAGTATTTCAAACCATTGAGCGCACTTTTCAGTGTAGGAAAAAATGCTTTGAGAGACATTATTTATAATAGAAACTTTTGGAAAGTGAATGCTGATCTTGAGCTGTCGAATTTTGTAAATTTCTTGGCCTTAAATAGAGAATAAGCATCATAAGCTCTCTGTTAATCTGTAATAAATGTGTGTATGCACGTGTCAAGATAAATTGTTTGCTTGGTACTGATGTGCATTTACTTCTTGACGTTTGATATGGTGTTAGAAATGGTCATATTAATTTGCTTTCTGATTTCCTCTAGGAGTCTTGAGTCAGTGAGGTGCTGTTGGGCATTTATTCACTGCACTGTGGATTAGATGATATCTTGCTTTCCTAATTAACAGAATCCTTCAGGAAATATGCCATTCCTGGTTGCGCTTTGAAAAGGAGTATGGAACTCTGGAAGATTTCTATCATGCTGTACAGAAGGTATAATTTCCTGCTGCTTTCCCTACACTGGCACCATGCACGTTTTCTTTTCCATTGAAATTATAATGATGCATTTTAAAGGCCAGTTGATCCCACCATCTGCACTGTTAATTTTTTTTTTTGTTAGTCTGTGCAGAAAATGTGAAGCATGCCTTGTTGTTAAACTAAGTCTTGGAAATAAATGACATTAATAAAGCAGGGTTATGACCAGAAATTTTTGTTAGCCTTGTTGTTAGGTGTTCTATAAGTATTAAGGTGTCTACAATCAAACTATTGGAGTCAAACCTATGTGTGCATTGTAAAAGTATTGGACATCTTTCTATTTGAAAGATATTTTAATTGAAGGAATTAGGTAATCAGTCCTGGCGCTGCCTTTCCATAAATATTAGCAACTACTTTTCATTTGACCCTCTTTTGTTGGTGTTTTTTCTGTGTGCTCAAAAACCTTAGGTGGCTAATAATACCAAATCTATGTTTGAAACAACCTTCTAAACCGATCAAAGAACCAGTGACTGTTAGCTTGTGGTTTTCAGGTTAAGGCATTATTAACAGACATGTACCAGTTAAGATAGTTTTCTTTTTTTTTTTTTTTGAAAATAGTTGGATAGTTTTCTTGAAATGCTGTATTTTGTAGCAAAATGGCCTGGGGGGTAAGACTTCCTTTCAAGTGGCCCACAGTTTGAACAACAACATTTTCTTTTGCTGGTTGAAATATCACATAATAAACAGCAAAAAGAAAACAACTGGATTTGAACTTATCACGTGTGGGATAGAAATGTATCAATCAGCCTCTTGAACGGCAACAGGATTACCAGTTTTCTGTACTTTATCTACATGTTAGAAAACTCAAACTGTTTAACATATTTATTTGTTTATAACGAAATAGGACCTTTTTTCATATTCTAAATAATTTATATTTGATCCTGCTTTAAGTTTGTTCAACCCCAGGTCACTTAACTCCCTCACCTTATAAAGCTGAAGCTTGGTCGTGCTTCTAGCACACTGAAATAAATGCTAGGGGCTGGATATAAGTTCTGTTTGTATACTTCACGTTCCTGATAATCTGAGTAATGTTAAGCTGATATCAGGGCCAAACCTTTTTCTTTCCCAGAATAGGCTAGTTTGAGGAGTCGCTTGAGACTTTACCATTTCTCTTGTATCTGATAATTAAACAGGGATTCAGGTTACAGGAGTTTCCCATTATTGTGTTTCAATTTAATGCATATGTAAGCAGTTGTAGACTTTCTCTTTCTTTATAATAGGGTTGGTTGATTGAAGTATTTCTTCAGCTTTCAGTGTAGCCTTGTCATACACCTTGGCTATTGGAATATCTTTTTTAATTAAAATAAGAAGTTAATGGCAAGATTTTGCTTGCGAAAAGATTGACATTTTATTATGTATCTATACCTTGAAGCAAGATGTAGCTGTAAAAGGGGTGAAGTATTGGAGTCTTTTGACTTTTCAGGTTACACCTCGACTAGAAGAGTTGCAATTGTATAGGAGACAACAAGAATCTGTAGCATCTACCAGTATAATTGACCAAAGAGAAAAACCCATTAAGAAAATTGTTCGTGAAAAGAGAAAGGGTGATTTGAACACAGCTGACGAGCAGTCTCCAGCAAAAAGGCAGAAGAAAATAGCTCAAACCCAAAACATGGGATATGAGAAGGAAAAAGATCAGGTACAGAATCCAGCTTTCATGAAAGAAGTGGAAATGGTGAAATCCAATGCTGAAGAGGCAGATGATACCCATGGAAAGCAGATGGACTCACAGATAGGAAAAATGAAAGTATATACAGATCAATGCACTGCATTTATATCGAACCTGAACTTTAAGGTAAGTAAATAACTACCTCCAAAGTTAAAGCAAGAGTTGTACTTGTGCAATTCTCATTGTTTGATAAGTTGGCGTAGACCTTACTACTGATACTCTTGACTACTGCAGACAAATGAAGAAGATTTACGTAGGTTCTTCAGTGATGTTGGTGGCATTGTCTCAATCAGAATACTGCGTGATAAGTTTACAGGAAAATCAAGGGTCTCTTTCTGTCTCTAACATTTGCTCGTGCTAGTGTTTTTATCTCTGCATTTTTCTTTCCCCAGTTATGTGCTAGGAATATTAGGCAACATGCTTACCCAATTAATGAAGTGAGAGTCGGGAAGTTTGATTGCTTTCACCAGGTTACATTTGATTGTGAAGGAAAAATTTGGTGGTATTTGATATCTTTCTTGACAGAATACACGGCTCATAGAATGTCTTATCAGATTGCTGTAAATAAATATTATTTCATAGTATAATGTTTGCAGGTACAAAAGGCTAGAAAGATTAAGCATGCTTTCTAATTTGTTAACGTGGCTTGCTTTTACTGTTTCTTGCTGATGCGTCCCATCTCCTCTATTTTCTCTGTGAAGGGGCTAGCATATGTGGATTTCTCGAATGATGAATATCTTAATGAAGCTATTGCAAAGAATAAGCAGATGTTGCTCGGAAAGAAGCTAAGTATTGCACGATCGGATCCAAATCGAAGTAAAAAGAACAATCAAGTTGTCTCAAAAGATCATGGTAGGTTAATGATTTATCTTTTGTATTTCTTTGTGCTTACGGATGTACTCAAATTAATGAATCTATGCATTGTGTATAGATATCAATAATCTTAAGTTCACAATTCAGCATTTGATCGCTATATCTGAGTTGAATGAGAAGTCCAGAAAAATTAATGATAACTTGTAGCCTTAAATAAAAAGTCAGCGACAGTAAACATGCAAATGTACATACAAGCTACATACTTGTAGTAGAAAGGCAGGAATTAAACTTATAATCACCTCACTCTATGGATCTTCATTAACAATGAATTTGGAACTATAGGCAAATTATTAACGTGATAAAATTGAACCAGAAAGTTAGGAAAGCTAATGGGAGAAGTTGTGTGATAAGGTAGTTTTGTTATCAAGTCGCCCATTTATTTTATTGTTGTCCTTGGGAATGTGTTGGAACACCATAGCTAATAAGTGAAATGAAATTAAGTTGCAGCTCAAACTGGGAACCAGAGTGGAAGCAACGGAGGATCTACAACTGGGCAGTCTGTTGAAACTTCCAAGGAGTCCCAGGCACCTCGCAATCCGCCCTCTACGGCACATAAAAAAGCTGAGAGCATCGAGCTGAAAGGGAAGAACACATTTGCGGTGCCAAGAAATGTTAGGCCACTTGGTCAGCCTGCAAACCTATCTAAGCCTTTGGAAGAAGATGGAAAGCCGAAGACTAATGATGAGTTCAGAAAAATGTTTATTAAAGGTTGAAGCACTTGTTGAACGGAAGGTCCTCAATTACTAGTGAATTACTTGTTTAATGTGAAATCATAGCCACCCGGCTTTAGCCAGACAAACTCTAGTGAGCTGTGAAATTTTCCTGTTTCATATAGAAATGAAACTTGTAACGCTCCATAGATTTGGTAAACCATCCTTTCTAATGAAATACGACTGTTGAGCAGTATTCAGACTGGGAAGCAACAAAATATGCTGCTTATATACGCTCGTGTATGTAATAATAATGATAATGTGATCGCAACAGCAATTAGAGCGTAACGTGCCGGGGGTTCAAATCTCTAGTCACGGGATGCATCTACATCTGCATCCTAATTGGATCCATGGAATGAGGATAACAAGAAATGAAATGGGTGATTAATAAGGCCTAGGTGGCATTGGACCACTGAAACACTACTTAATGTGGAACTGGCATGGCATTAGGATGCTGTGGTCCTCCTGCATATACTATTAAAGATGATAAAAGAGATTGTTCTAGTAATGTTCCAAAACTTGTAATGAGAAGACTACCATTGATTTAGTGTTCTCTATAACTTGTTACCATAAATTCCCTAGTGAATATCTTTTATCCAGAAATCTTTTGGATTTTGATTTTGTTATGTTAATTCTTAGAAAGTTAAAATAGTTGGCCCGTGCTCGACTGAACCAAATCGGATCAGAATCAGATTGTACAAAATCACGAACCAAGAAACTTGTCACTGAAAAGGAGAAAACTGAACTATTGCCTGCTCAATTAGGCAAGGGCTGGGCCAGAAAATAATAATAATAAAACATTTTCTAATCAATTTCCCAAAAAAAAAAAAAGGGTCATGAGTAATACTGTTGGTTGGTTGGTTGTGACTTTGATGAAATGCAGACTGCAGGTACCAAGATAACTTTTCATTTTCAAAGCCATAAACCAAAACCAATAAAGAATGCAAAGTCTTGTTGGTGTTGCAGACTCTGGATGATGATATCAGAAATTTAAGTATTGATCAGATTGTGTCGGAGACTCGAAACCCCCCCAACCCAATGCAAATTAACACATACAGAAGCTTCTGCCTTTTGCACTTGCTGCTTACACAACATATAATGTACTGTCCCGAGTCCCAATTTTCACGTCTCATCTTTATAGATATAAATAAAGATTAAGGAGTAAACTACTGATTCTTATTTTTAGTCTTCTTTTTGGTATCTTATCCTAGATTAGATGCCTCACAATTAATTTGAATAAATACCTCTTGCCAAGTAATTCAACAAAATGGCAGGAGAAAAAGAAGGTGAAAAATAAAACCCATGATCATTCATTGACTCTGCAACTTTTTACAGCATGTCAAAATGACTTTAATTGCAGTGGATCTGTTGAAGAGATTAGGCACATGGGTGGGGTTTCATCATCAGTTCAGCTGCATAGACATACATGTGCTGAAGTACTACCTGTCAGCTGCAACAATGGCTGTCTTTTGATTTGATGCAACAAAATCATTTTTTGTGAGTGACCTGCACAACTCGGCTTCTACTTATTGGGACGTTTTGGATCAATCAATTAATTTATGATCCACTCTTAGGTGTATTAGATAGTTAAGAGTTATGATTCAAGTTTTTATCCTCTCTATTTTTTGAGTATTTATTTTTTGTAAATTTTATTTATTAGATGAATAAAAGCTTGTAAAATAAGATAAGAACAGATGATATGTTACCTAAAAATTAAAGTGTTTGAAGTACCAAAATTAAACTACAGGTTGAAAGGGAGGAAGGAAAAATGGGGTGGGCCTAACGATAACAGAACAGGTAAAGAGACAGAAAGCTTGAAGCTATTTGTTCGTATCATATTCTGTCTTCAGCATGCGTTTCTCTTTTTTCTTATCACAGACTTTACGGGATCAAGCAAATAGACATTGAGTCATGTCTCACATTCCCAAGTTTTGCCAATCCAACGTTAAGAAAAATCTCATCATTCACTCTTCTTATTGCATTGCATTATACAAACGTACGGGTACCAAGCACACACTTTTACATCACATACAAATATGTTTAATTAGCTCATTACTGAATCTCCTATTTCTTGTTTAAGAAGTGTGACTCGATTTGCAAATTCATCTTTTTATGTAAATACAAAAGAACATTACCTTTTTTTCATTTTACTTTTCTTTGAAATCTCTTCCTGAAATTTGTCGAGTACAATTATAGAAAATAAATAGTACTATTTATGCGTATAGTTTATTATTTCATTTATATATAACTTAGCTTTACCGTACATAATAATGTATACTTGATTTTACCTTCTTCAACTCACCAACATACTAGTTGCTATTCAAGCTGCGTAATATATATTATTATAAGATTGCAATTCAAGTTATCCATACAAAATTCAGAGGATCGCATTTCGTTTGAACTAAACTTAGCAGGCATTGTTAATTAGTTATGATTATGAATTTAGTGGGAACCAAAGACAAAATTTAGCTATATGGCTGCAATCTGCTAATTAAGGACGTTATAATAAGGTGGTTAAAGAAAGCAAAGTAACAGCCTTTTCTTCTATTATTCTTTTCCTTGAAGAAAAAACAAAGAAGAGTTTATTGTTTTGGGTTATGTGCTTAGGAGCTTTATGTCTGTGGTCCCCTGTCCCAATTCTCAAGCCCCAAGGAATTGTCTGCTGCTTTCTCCATTGCTCCCATGCTTATCAGCTTATCTTGATAACATAATTCTCATCCTTTTGCATGGATACTCGTGTTTAGGTTAAACAAGTGGTTGACTTCCATTTAATATTATTATTATACATTACTTTCTCAATGCAAAATATTATGAATCTAAACAATTGTTCTGTTGCAAAGTAATGATGGCATAATTGATTATTTACTATTCGGTATAATACATAGCATGCGCATCATTAGCAGGGAATATTCAGAACGTCAACAGAAAACCAAAGAAGATCCAACACGACAAGTAGAAGTGAAGAATATGCACACAAGCACATCAACTCAAAACAAAGAAAGTAGAAGAATTAAAGCTAGAAGGGAATAAATCAAGGCAATTCCCTTTTGCCCTTTTTATCTTTTTTTTTTTTGGGTTAATATTGCACATTAGGCAGCAGGAAGGAAGGTGGTGGCCAGTGGGGGGTGATACCAAGGAATTGTGTAAAAGAAAAGAAAAGGTATATTTGTTATAATTCTATATGTGTATATAAGCTTTTAATGAGTTTGTTGCGTTGTTGTTGCTTGCTTTGAATCTCATGCCATTTCTTGGAAGAATGTTTGGTGCTGTCATCTATCTAATGTTAGAAAAGCCTTCAAGTCTAAGTCCAGAGTCCAGACAAAAATCTAAAAGTTTTGTGGGAATGTTCCCAACGCCCAGACTTTTGCTTTTCTTGGCTTTTAGTTTTGGGGGGATTTAAAAGCAAAGAAGAAAAGATTCAAGGTCACAATTAGCCGAGGGGACCAAAGACACAAACCACTTCCTACAAATCACTGCATTTAGGGCTGGATACACATGCATATAGGATGATTCTATGTCTCGTTTTGTCTTTATTTACTGCGACGTATATTGCGTGTCGTGCGAGTTCTTCACCACTTGTATGATTCTATTGTTATTGATCTTATTGCAGTTCAAATCTGTTGAACGTTATAAACCATAAAATCATCTCTAACAAAACTTACACATATTAAAACTCAAAAGGCAACGCAGGACTAGAAAAGTAATTACCATTAAAATATAGATTAATATTTATTTGGACCACAAGGGCGTTTCACGTATGTGTTATGTATTATGATGCGGAATCTAGTTCCAAACTTGATTGGAGTCCAACTCATCTAGGACGCATAAGTACTCGTGTTTGAACAAATATCCTCTGCTGTGGAAGCCAAAAATTAGTTCAAACATTGAAGAAGTGGTTTGAGGTTATGAATCAAATGCCACTTACGGAAAAGCGAAAGGAAAACATGATAGGGCAGGGAAGTCCAAAAATATAACACAATTGTAATGGTACCCAAAAAAAAAACAAAAAACAAAAGAAGGATACGTAGCATAATCATTTGAACAAACAAGAGTGCAGAACCAGCTAGAATGATAGCTTGCTGGCAGCTTTGTCTTGCCCTAACATTAGTGTGTGAATTGAAATTGCCAAGTTTTGAACGTTTCAAAATCAAGAAACCCATCTAAGAATCGTTGTTCTTTTAGAAAATGGAAATGATCCCACTTCAAATGCTTACAGAGAGAAAAAGTAAGAGTGGGCAATTATGAGTATGAAGTTAGCAAGAATCATACCAGTTGGGCGGTGGTGGTGGTGATGACTTTTGAGTTTCATTTCTGGTACAAAGGATACATTGTTGAAGATGGCTTACAATTGGGTAAGCAAATAACACTCAAAACACAATGACCAAAGATGATAAATGGAAAATAATTATTATGAATGTTGTGTTTTTGAGTGACATTTTGTATGTGAAAAGCAGCAGTAGACGAGGAAACTAGGTTTCTTGATTGTTTACAAAAATGAGGAATGATTGGAATCTTTAAGGAAGCTTTGTTTCCTAAGATAAGGCAAAGAGGTGGGTGACAAAGTTTAGTCTCCTGAAGCTGAAGCAAAAGCATGAGGGGCACTGCCTTTGTTGATTACTGTTGAGGAAACTAGGTAGGTCACCGCTGCTAATTATTTTTTTTGTTTTACTAATTAATAAATGGCAATAGTGACTGATCAGTAAACCAAAAGCTAAATCAAAATAAAAGAATATGAATAAATATTAAATTAGAGGATTGTAGATTATATATTAGTAGGCCTAAGACTGATGTAATAAGTAAACTGAAATAAATATTAATAAAATTTTGGTTTTCTTTTTAAAGAATTTAGATAATACATACCTTTCTTTCTACTTCTTTTTCTCTTACAACAAACTAATAAATTATTAGCTTATCATCAGAAATTGGACCTCTCATTATTATAACCTAACCCTTAGTTTATGATGTTTGAACATATATTCATGCCCAGAGCTTAAAAACATATAGGTTGATGGCCCACAAACACCCTTCACACCTTTTATATTAATAATAATAATAGTTTTAAAGATAATCTGTGCTTGAAGCATGCCTGAAAAACCAAACACTGGGCATGCATGTTTTCATCCACGGTTTAATATCAATAACGGACATTTATAACTTAACCTTTTCTTATATGAACCACATTCTCCTTATTCATGTTGATAAGCAATTCTTATATAAATTAAATTTTGTAAGACTGAGGAGTGAGGGCACTCGCAGTGATTGTGATTGATGCTTATAATGTATGAGTACCTCCTCCTCTCTCTCTCTCTCTATATATATATATATAAAAGAAGAAACAAAAAACTTTGCTCTGAATTTCTTGAACATTGTGATCAAGGAAGGTTGTGTCGAGAACAAAGATTTATTCTGGTGGACCCTTTACTCACAGAGTCATAATTAACTTCTTCATTTGGTAATAAATGCGGATAATGCTTAAAAAAGAAATAGGAAATCCAAGTGATGGAACTTATATCTTAGCAACTCAAAGGCACGAACTCTCCTCCATTTTTTACCAAAGAAAACAGCTTCGATTTACACTTACCATGTACTTCTTAATTAAAAGAATTGTTAGATATGATTTTGTATTTTACACCTAATGAAGACGAAGTAAAAAGATGACAAACTAATAAATTTCAAAATCACCAATTGTTGTACTTTCTACCTTTTTAGAAGTTGTCGAGGATGTAAAGAAAAGCAAGAACTAACAAAAGTAGTGGGCATGTAATCTTGGAGGGAGAGAATGATAAAAAAAAAAAGAAACTAAAAGAAGGATAAAGATCACTAAATGTGGTATGGAATGTGGAATAAAGGCATGGATAATGAAAGAATAAAGTCATTTTGGATAATCATATTCAATACATTTTTCCTCCAATATTTCCATGCAAAACATCAAGTTTTACGACACCCCCATCCTTTCCTTTTCTCATTTTCATTCTTCTCTTAATATATTTGTTTAAAAATTGCTTAATCATTAGATTATGACTACTTGATTCAGTTAGCTTTGAGTAAACAGTTTTTTTTCTCTTACTGAAAAGGCATCCTTAATTATAAAGAGTCGATCAATGCTCCTAGAAATTCCTCCATCCAATAATGATATATATACTTAAATTTTTAGATTAATGAAATTGCAGAGGATTATTCCACTTCTTGAATTAATAATTTCATGAGCAAAAAATCCTAATTTCATCTCAAACTTGGTTTGAGTTTATGAAATCACAAAAATGGAGTAGTCGATCATATAGGTATGCCTGAAGCTAGTTCATTGATGGCCATGCAATTAATTCTTTTCACAACGACCAAATGTACATCATCTCAGTCAAGTTTCTTTTTTTTGGATTAGAAAGTTGACCTATTCTCAATACTGTCCATCTATCTGCCCCTCTATCCATCCTTAATTTCAATCGATCTTGCTTTGCCTTTCAAGATCATAATTGTCGTGTTAGGTAACATTATTGATGATACTGTGAAATTTCAAAGGAAGGATATTACATAATGATGCTAAAATATAGCTTATAGGACCTCTTTCTAGTAAAAAATATTACATAATGATGCTCAAATATAGCTTATAGGACCTCTTTCTAGTCAAAACTCGATTACTATTAATTTCTCTCAACGGAATGACTGGTCTGGCAAGCGAAAGTCCACTAACAAAGATTTCCTTTCTTAGCCAAGCTCTAATTATGGCCTTTGTCCTG
The DNA here is from genome assembly GCA_026874005.2 of Erythroxylum coriaceum. Lineage (NCBI taxonomy): Eukaryota > Viridiplantae > Streptophyta > Magnoliopsida > Malpighiales > Erythroxylaceae > Erythroxylum > Erythroxylum coriaceum. The sequence goes on from JANQAP020000137.1 coordinate 280,007, forward strand.
TTCAACATAACATGTCTCCAAGCACTCTTTTTATCTTTATCTTTTTTCCTTTATCCTTTTCTTTTGGTTTATATTTACTTTGCGAAGTATATATGTTAGGAGAAGATTAGGAACTTGAAGAGCCAGCTTTATATACTTAGATTAGAATAACTTGTGGACAAAGAAATTTATCCTTGTTGGAGTAAATGAAACAGTGCTTAATCTTCGTTCGTCGCTCTTTTTTTTTTTTATTTTCAAAATTAAATAATTGCTCTGAAGTATTCAACTATTCTTCCAATTAAAAGCATATCAATTATCACTTTAAAAAATTGAAAAGGGTGGATGAATTTATATATGTTCATTTCTTTTTGCGACTGACAACACTTCTCCTAAAAAACTTGATGCCTGATAGTGCAAGCAAAGCAAGCATCCCCACCCCCATTTATTATTATCATTTGCTTAAACTCAGCTCCACTGTGCACTGTGCATTCCTCTTTTGTATGTAGAAAACAAAACAAATCTGCTTTTCAATCTCTCCCCAACATCACTATTGTTACTACTCCTGCTGCTACTATAACTTATAAGCTCCTTGTTTAATGCCTTCTCACTGGCATAACTCACCTTCAAAACACTCTCTCCATTTTCCTTTCTTTATTCTATTCTCCCCTCTCTTCTCCATCAAAATTTCCTTCACTTCACTTAGTTCATTCTCTTTTCTTCTTTATCAAAATGTCTTCCATCTTCTCTTACAATAATAATCCAAAGTAATTGAGGTTTCTCATTATTCTAGATGCAACCTGGTCTTTGGGATTGGGAGTCATTTTGTTCTTGTCGACAAGAAGAGAAAGTAAACCTTTTTTTGAGCGTTCACTATCTCTCTTTCAAATTTGGAGAAATGAAGTTGGAAATGTGCAGAGAGAGGAAGTGTCTGTGTTGCCTTGCCTGTAGTGGTCTGCAGCTCTAGTTGGCATGCAGCTTCTGGTTACCGCAGTATTTCTCAATTTTTTTTTTCTTTATCTCAGTTTCCATCTAAGTTGACCTATATGAGATGAGATATGGACCTTCTAACTGGTTGATCACCCTTCTGTTCCTTTCATCCTTTAGCTATCAAAAGATAAAGAGTAGACCTCTGTGTATCGTAATAATTCTTTGCAACTCTACCCATCATCAGGCCAAAGCCTAAAACCTACTCTTACCAGGTGGGTCATTCCATTTCCAGGTTATAATCTCAACTTTGTTAGGATTTACAGTTTTCAAATTGCTTTGTTGTCTGTACGAGAGTTGACAATTGTGAAAATATCTAGGACTTCTAAACTCTTAATCATTTAGCCCTTCTAATTCTCATCCTCTCTTGTTCTTCTGGTCTCCAATCCAGACAACAAAACGCAACATATACAAAAAAAAAAAAATGGAACTTTCCAGTCACGAAGGGGAGATCCCCATTCCTATAAACAGTACATACGTTGGGGGACACAGTCATGGTCATGGGCATGGACACTTGATCCATCAACATCATCATGATCATCCACCTCCTGCACCACCAAGCAGCCACAACCATATCATTCCTACCACAGCGCCACCTCAAATTTCCTCCACCAATGGCCCTACGATTCCATCAAGTCTAGATCATCATCAAGACCATCATGCACCCTTCAAGAAAATGATAAGGTACAGAGAATGCCTCAAGAACCATGCAGCTTCAATGGGAGGCAATGCCACTGATGGTTGTGGAGAGTTCATGCCAAGTGGTGAAGAGGGTAGCATTGAAGCTCTCACGTGCTCAGCCTGCAATTGCCACAGGAACTTCCACAGGAAAGAAATTGAAGGTGAATCTGCAGCTAACTCCTGTGATTACTATCACAACAGTAGCCCATATTTCAGCAGAGTTGGAAGGAAAATGGTTTTAGGGCATCACAGGAACATTTTAGCCCCTGAGGCTCTAGGTTACACCACGGCAACTGGTACCATCGTTCCGTCAAGAGTAGCAGCACCAGCGCACCACCAGATGATAATGTCTTACAATATGGCGTCTCTTCCATCCGAGTCTGATGAGCAAGAAGATGGTGGTGGGGTTGTTTTGGCCAGGCCTCCACAGCTAGCTAAGAAAAGGTTTAGGACAAAGTTCACTCAGGAACAGAAGGAGAAAATGTTCAACTTTGCAGAGAAAGTTGGGTGGAAAATACAGAAGCAGGAAGAAGCAGTGGTGCAACAGTTCTGTCAAGAAATTGGAGTGAAGAGAAGAGTCCTCAAGGTTTGGATGCACAATAATAAGCACAATCTAGCAAAAAAGATTCCCTCCCCAGCCACGAACATAGCTACCACCACTACCACATAACTCAGAAGATTAATTAGCCATAAACACACATACATATATATATCTCCCTAGTTTATGCCTTAACCCCTTCTTAGTAACTAGATCATGAACGTCTTTGCTTTTTCTTTACACTGTTCTATTACAATATCATCTTTATTTGGGCTGTTTTTTGAGTTATTGTTTGAGATAATATTGGTCGTGTGTTTGTACTTTGTAGCATTAGTAGTCTTATTGGATTTGGTACGGTTTCATTCAAGGAAGATGTTTTCCAATTAGCTGGAGTAACGATATTAATTTTTAAACGCAAACGTTGATGGATGGACCATCTTATGTTTATTTAGTGATCACTTACATGTCTATCATCATGTGATTAATCATACATGCTGTGTTCTAATCGATGCATACAATTTGTCTTTTTTTTGTTTGTTTGTTTGAGAAACACAATTTGTCTTGCTTGCGAAGATTAACTTGTTGCATTTTTAGATATACTCTTCTCAAAAGAAAATTTTATGTTTTGATTTGATCGACATTCCGGACATAGGATTTTGTCCTTTACTCCCAAAACGTAGTTTGGCGCAACAATAGTGTAGTTATGATCTGCAAATGTATGTTTTCTGCTACGTTTAGGTTGAATTAAAAGGTATCTATGAATTCTCAACCGGGTATTGTCCAATTCAATTTATTTAAATACACAAATGACTCACTATCAAACTCAGCTGCTCCGTATGCATGCTTAGATCACGTCTTTTCTTTTAATCAAACACACCAAAAGAATGTTTCATCATTAGCTCTAAAAAGAAACTAATCCCAAAACCACTTTCCAAATTTAAAGTTAACAAGTAGCAGTAGAGTTGACACTTTTTCCTTTGACATCCTTACCAATCAAGTTCGATTTCCTTATATCTTGACGTTGGTGAGAGAGGAAGTTAGATGGACTAATGATTGGTCAAAAACTCATCAAGATTCTAACTTTCTATAATTTGTAGGTGGTCATTAGATGGGAATTCAAAGGTGTCATGTTCC
>JANQAP020000137.1:283422-296677 GCA_026874005.2 Erythroxylum coriaceum
AGATGGAGTCATATGGCTCAATCCTCACTTTAGCTCAAATGAAGACTCATTATGCATCTCTACACTACCTCATTGTTTAAATGTCAATTTGTGACTAAGCTTATGTAACCAACTACTTTTCATCATTCTATATGGTTCACTTTCTACTTAAGTAGCCTAATATGAGTTCAAGCATGCATTCAATCTAATTCCAACTAACATGATAGAATCTCATGGTAATATTTATCAGAGTGACTCAAATGTGGTTCCATTGCTAACACAAAGCATATACAATATGCCTAAACATACATCCTATTCAACATAATGTAAAAAAAATGCAATTAAGAAAGTTGATGTCACCTCCCCACACTTAAAGATCACATTGTCCGCAATGTGACAATTCAACTCCCAAGTGAGTGAAAATGACATTAAACCAAATAAAAATGAAAACAACATAAACAAAAGAAATTTAAACAAACAAATGATATCAAACCAAGCAAAAGAAAATGAATTCAAAACAAATTTAAAAGAAATTAAATATAAAAAAAGATATAGCAAACAAACAAGTAATATGAAACCAAATACACATGAAATGAAATGCACTCACACACAAGAAACATCAAAATTTAAAAGTTTAAGGGATAAGAAAAGCTTATTCCAATGATGGTGGTGACGGTGATGGTGTAGATGATTCAAAATTATTTCTTCGATAGAAGTTTAGGAACCTTCTCTCTAAGCTGCGTTGCTCCTTGCGAACTTGCCGCATTTGAGTGCCAAGTTCATTGAGTTGGGATGTCATCTGTTGTTGATTTGCGGCTATTTGGTCGAGAATCGATTGATATCATCCAGTTGCTACTGATTCCCTCGGTTCCTCTGCTACTGCTTCCTCCTCTGGTTCTGGAGCTGCGCTAGATATGGAGGGTCGGTCTACAACTGCACTGGCACCCCTCCTGCTCCTCACTATAGTGCGTGTATGAGGATTATGAAGTTTCATAAATTAGACCTCCATAATCTCAGCATGTCTCAAATAGACTATATCAAACATATCGTGGGGAGCAATATGCAAATTCTCCATATTAACATTATAAAATACACCTAAAGCAGAAGCAATATGAGTCATCCTAAAAGATGTATTCTTTTTAGTAATCAGACTCACTAGTGATCAAAAAATTCTATAAGGAGTTTGATTTTAAGCTTTCTATCCATGTACCATCAAAAGAAAAGTTCCTTAGCTGAGCATTTATTGATTTCCATTTTATTAAACACAGTCAGGCACATGAATTTATGTAACAACAAATGCTCAGCACTTTGAATCAGAGAGTTCAGTGCATTACGTGAATAAAAATTCACTCGTGAGAGTGTTTCAATAAGCATCTACCTCAAAATCTGCATGACTATCGAAGATTTTTGTATTCGACAAGTTAAACAATTCACGCATGATAAAGTAATCAAGTTTAAAAACATTGCCACCTAACCTAAACCAAAACAAATATATTTTAGAATTATACCTAACTATTGTGAAAAAATCTAAAGATATGGTGACAGAAATAGGTACGTTACACAGAACAAATCTATTCCACCCTATGTTCGCAGCTAATTGTTCAAGTTGGCATCCCACTTTTATATTTTCTAAGACTTCAAAATCAAAATACCTAGGAGTAACTATTGCTTTACTCCTAAAGTCATGAAAACGCACACCTTCTTCTTCTTAGTAAATCAAAAATGGGGCCCGATAGATTGTCGCTAAATTGGATTTACCTTCATTGGAAACTTGAAGACGGAGCTCGTCGATCAGTTTCCTAACCCTCATCGTCCTTGGTGGAGCCATTGTTAGAAGAAAATCTGCAAAAATGAAAGAGAGAGAGTGAAATTCATATTTTAGAGAGAGAAAATAAAATCCCACCTAAATCCTTGTGTTTCTAAATGATTGATGCATGAAAAGAATGAAGGAATGTAAAATTAATGGAAAGGGATGAAGAAAATACCAAAAATCTAGATGAAAAATGAAGAGTTTTAGAGAGTGGGAGGAGAGAAAATCGAGTTTTAGAGAGAGAGGGAGCGAAATTTTGAAAAGTGAATGAGGGAAGAAAAGGGGGGAAATTTTTAAGCTCCCTTTCGGATGGGATTCCCATACTCATGGAAATCTCCACAATTCCCACAAGCGTGGAATTCCTCTCCAGAAAGTTTCTGGAGAGGATTCCCACGTTCATGGGAATCTCTAGAATTCCCACGAGCATGGGATTCCTCTCCAGAAACTTTCTGTAAAGGTTTTCCACGTCCTTTGGAATCATCGGAATTCCTACGGATGTGGGTTTTCTCTCCAGAAACTTTCTAGAGAGATTTCCCTCATTCGTGGGAATCATCACAATTCCCACGAATGTGGGAATTGGTGATCCTCGCAAATTTCAAACCTTCTTCCAAGCTTATATGCATTCTCCATGATCCCAAAACCTACAAACGCATTAAGATTTCCATAGGTTACCTACCATGCATTGCCTCCCATGCAACACTTCTGTTACCATCGGTAGCTTTACTCTTCTTCTTACTCATGGCGGTTCAAATGACCGGAATGATAGTGGTGCATAATCTGATCTCAGACTTTGTACAGTGGCTACCTTATTTTATGCTCCACCTTCATTATTTTTTTCCTTTTTTCGTCTTCTCCTACGCGTTCGTTTCTTCTTGAACGCATTTTCGGGGTCCTCAATATTTTTCCATCCCCCTTAGAGTTCAAATTCCTTGATATCTATCGAGGATGGTGTAAGACAATAATTTTTCTTCGATACCTTGAATGTTAATTGCTCCTTCCCTACTCTCAATATTAACTCGTCCCCATCAACATCAATAATCACACAAGCAGTAGCTAGAAATGGTCACCCCAAAATTATAAGAGTTTCCTCATCTTCACTAATATCCAATATGTAAAAATCTGCAGGGAAGGTAAATATATCAATTTGTAGCTGCACATTCTTGATCAGCCTCTTCGGTAAATGCACCATCCTATCAGCCATTTTCATAAATGTCTTGGTCTGTTCTGGCTCTGCTAGACCTAACTTTTGACTAAATGAATATGGCATCATGTTGATATCTGCTTCCAAATCCACAAATGCTCGATCTATCTTAACTCCATTTATATTACACGAAATGAAAAAGTCTTCTAGGTCTTCTTTCTTTTATGATACATGCGAACTTTCTCCTGATATGTGATTGATAACCTCTTCCTTCAACGACCCCTTTAACATGAGCTTTGTCTAGAGTTGATTTGTTATGTCTATCATCTCGCTTAACTCCCCTTCCTTAGAATTCTGAGCTACTTCACTTGAATATGGCTTCCACTGAGTAAAAATTTGATGTGAAAGTCCAAGTTGAAGTTCCTTAATCGGCTCACTTACTAGCCCATTTGGAAGGACTTCTAACACTATTTGTTCTTCTTGCTTGTTTCCATCTTTCTCCCTATGTGTGCATTCTTCTTTCTCAATCTGAGTGATGGCCATGATTCTTTCCTTTGAATTCACCTCAGTGTTGCTTGGTAGACTACCTACATTTCACGAAGATAAAGCGTTAGCTAGTTAGCCTACCTAAGCTTTCAGATTGTGCATGGATGATGCATGATTCTTCAAAATCTGATCGCATTTTGCTTCCATCCTCTTCTGATTTTCGTCCTGGCTTGCATGCATCCTTTTATGATTCTCTACTTGTGCTGCCAATTTAGACCCCAAAACCTCCATCATCTTATCCATTTTGCTTTCCAATGCTCCGATTCGATCTTGCTAGAATCTTGACGGTCCTTGTGGTCTTTATTGGCCACCTGTATTATTGTCACTCTAATAAAATTTCGGGAGGTTTTTCAAACTCGGATTATATATATTCAAATATGAGTTATTATCTCACTACGGTTGGCCTAAATAGCTTACCTGTTCGGTCCCGCTAGCTCCCAATAGGAAACATTTCGTTGAGCTGTGGTTATTCTCCCCACAATGCTCATATTGTGCTTGCATTGCCCTAACTGCTGAGGCGGACGCTCCTCCCATGTTGTTTAGCTGCTTTGTCAAAGCCGTGATTTGAGCCTGGAAGGCAGTAACTGAGTCAATAGGTATCATAACTTTTTGTTCCTTCTGTCCTTATCTACTCCTCTCACTCGACCACATGCAGTTATTGCTTGCCAACTCTTTCAACAAATCATGAGCTGCTTCTACTGTTTTTCTCATTAGTGAACCTCCAGCTACTGTATCAATTGTGCCCCTTATGCTAGGATTAACTCCATTATAGAATGTTTGAAGTAGAAATTCCCTCGAGAGGTTGTGATGTGGACAGCTCCTCTGAAGTTCCGTAAATCTATCCCAAGCTTCATAATGAGATTCTCCTTCATTTTGCTGTAAATTTGTTATCTCTTTGATAATCCTCGTCGTCTTTGTCAATGGAAAATACTTGGCGAGGAATGTTTAGGCGAGCTGCTCCCAAGTCGTGATCTGGCTTGGATTCAAAGAATTGTACCATGCTTTAGCCCGATCCTTCAACGTGAATGAAAATAGTAGCAGCTTCACTGCATCGTCAAACATTCCGTTGAATCTGAATGTGTCACAGATCTTCAAGAAATTTGCAATGTGGGCATTCAGATCCTAATTGGATAGCCCGTAAAATTACACACTGTTTTGAAGAATGTTGAGTAGTACTGGCTTTATCTCAAAAATATTTGCTTAAACTACCAGCCTTGCCACTCCTTGAGGACTATACCCTAGCCTTATGAAATCCATGAGTGTCCTTTTCGGTCCTCCTTATTCTCCTTCTTTAGTCATATCTTGATTTGAGAAATTTAAACGCTTTGCCCTTCTTATTTCTCTTTCGTGTTTCTTAATGTCGGGAAATTTGTCCTCTATAGCTTCTTTTGTTCTTCATGTACTCCATATGTTCATGCACCTGTAAATACACAAGGAAAAGTATTAAAAACTCTTAAATCAAAGTAATCTAAATCAAACATGATGCTCAACAATCAATCCCTAGCAACGGCGCCAAAAACTTGTTGATGGTAAAACCTATCTACTTGTTTTATGCTCAAAAATCACAAGTGAACGAGTCCTGACTTGTAGTAAAAAGAGCAGATATTGATCCCACAGGGATTGATGCCTAGACACTGCTTAATTTAGACACAACTTTGTTTAAGAAACTAAATTGTGAAATGTAAATAATATGGAAAATTAAATTAAAATTAAAAGACTAATGTAAATAATGAACAATACTGCAATTGCAGAAAATCTGAATTAAAGAATCTAAATGCTAGAAATTACTTTGTTCCTTATTTTGTCTCCCTCCTATTTTATTTATTGAATTGTGTCTCACCCTATATTTTCGAATGTACTAGTTACCCTCTTTCAAGGTGTAACTATTTTGCCCTAATTGAATTAAAAGGAATCGATTGAACAATATCTCAACCTACCGCATGACTCTACCAATTCAATTAGTTATTAAACTATCCTATGGGTGATCAATTGACTAATTGAGATCTATCTTCTAACTATTCAATTGATATAATGATTGCTTGTCTATAGGTCACCAACTCTCGTTGTACAATCCTACATGAATCTCATCTCACTTACTCTCTTGATTTGTTGCAAGATAATAATCTAAAACAACAATCATCAAAGACACTTTATTCAATTCAATAAAATAAGAGTTTTGACAAAATTATTCAAAAGCAATCCCTAACATGAAATCAACCTAACATGATCTCTATAACATCATCAACAATAAAATAAACCATTTTTATTAAGAATAGAGAAGATTAAAATGAAAGAAAATTGAATAGAAAGACTGCTTCTCTTCTTTACCAAAATCTCGAATTTTGGTGTTGATGTGCTATTTTGCCCAATCTTGATGATGATCCTTGTCTTCAATCCTTCCTCAATGCTCCAAACATGTGTTCTTCACTTAAGGATGGTGTTTCTATAGATGGGTGTCGTCTCACTTCAAGATGGAGGCTTAATCATGTTTTTATAGCCCAAAAATCCTAGGTTTAATGAAGCCTCATAGATTGCCTCGGATTACAATTCCCACATCTGTGGGAATCTACATGATTCCCACGAGCATGGGAATTACACACAGATGCAATCCTCATTTATGTTATGATTTCCCACGTCCGTGGGAATTTGCATGATTCCCACGAACGTGGGAATTTGTCCCAGATGAACTCTTCTTGTTTTCTCTTCTTTGATCTTTTGTTCAACCTCTAAGTTGCTCCCTCTTCCTTCCTACACAAAAATAATCAATTCTTACCCTCAATTAACATCAAACACATAAGAACAACAATGGAAATCAAACTTAATGAAAACATATAAAATGAATCCTAAACTAGAACAATAAAGAACAATTATGCTAGAAAACACATGCCAATTACGTATAAAAACATATCCTAATGCACACCTATCATTGTATTTAAATCCTTAAAGTCGACCCAAATTCTTATCTATAGGAACAACATTAGCTAGCCACTTAGTATATCTTATGGTTTAATGAAAGCAACTTTACATACTTTTTCAACATCTTTTTTAATTTTTAGTTTAACTTCTCTGGACTATCACCTAGGGAATTTTACGTTCCACTAACCTTCTACTAAACTCTGGTATTTTAATATTGTCCTAAATGAAATATTTTTTTAAATTCCTTCAAAATCTCTACTAACTCTAGTTTTACGCTTAGATCTAAATCTTTGCTAATAATGACTCCATAGACTTCTCCTCAATTATCCAAATTCACTTCTTCTAATAGTTCTTGATTTTGGTACTCACAATCATCAAACTTTCTTGGAGAAATTTTCAAATCTTGGAAGTAATCTTCCTTTATTTGTAGCTTTTCTTTTTATTCTTCTTCTTCTTCGTCGTCTTCTTAAACTAGTTTTGTATTTTCACATCTGCCTACTTCTTCAAAATTCTCTAAAATTTACTGCATTTCAATTTTCATTTTAGTGACTATAGCAGTCACCATCTCTCTTTATGAGAATTTACTTATTGATTTCCTCTACAACAGGAACTCTCATCGGCTTGGGAGTAGGTACAATGGTAGTTGTTTTCATAAACCTCTCTAACTATATTCCTTTATTTTCTTCATATTTATTCTTAAGACCTTCATCATGGGATATTTTGTGAATTCGTACTGGCTTTACTTAATTACTATCGAATTATGCTTCCATTATATCATATTTAGTATATAATGGTTATAAATTGGCCCAAATAATTTCTACTTCATTGCCTTTCTATAGAAGCAGAAGTTAATAAAGAGACGATGGAATACAAAAGTTGGATTGGATCCAATCTTATCTTGATTATATTTGGTAATTGGCATGTGTGTAAGTGACAAAGAAAGCATTAGAGAAGACTTTCTTCCCATTATGATATTCATAGGGAGAATTCCTTATGCTTTAGTAATTTCTCCAGTGAATGCAACAATACATGTATTAAATATATGCCATCTTTTCCTAAAACTGTCGTCATTTTAGTTTGCATGATGTTTACTACTGACCCATTGTTAACCAAACTCTTAAAGTTGGCCTACCAAACTCTTATAACATAGGCCTACCACTAACATATGGCATCAACTGACTTTTCTAGCATTATCTTCTCTAGAATTCCAGGTCCGACTACCAATAGTGATACTCTGCATTCTCTTTTTCCATAAGGTAATTCTTCCTTCTTTACAAAAGATCTACTAAATAAAGTAAGGAGTTTTACAGAAGAAACAACACTTAATACCTTAATAGGAATTTCTCCAATCATAATGAATTCATTTTAGTCTTCCTCCTGACTCACTGAGCTAGTCGACTTCTTGTGAAATATAGGATTTCCTTTTACCTTGATTCTCTTTTCATTGACGAATTTTACATGTCCTTTCTTTTTCTTAGGGTCTATAATACTTTCTTCCAAGATGACAAGTCTTATAAGTGATGTTTTTCTTTTCCAATGGTGAAGGCTTGTTTCTTTCAATCCTAGTGGTAGACCTCTATAGTTGAAACCTTCTTTTTTGAGTTTAAGTCACCAGATTCTTATGATGCTTAACTCATTGCCAATACTGAGATACTGAAACCTATAATGGTACTATAAATTGAGGTTGTTGCGTTAAAAACATAGGATTTATGGGTCATATCTTTTTCTAAAGACTTAGGTGAATTTTGTTCAATGATTTTGACCTTAAGTTTCTACTTTATATTGGATTATAGGAATATGTTGATTTTTAGTCCTAGCGTTAGTATTTAAATTGTAGTTAGGAACAAAAACACCTGTACTAGAATTTAATGTTGATGTTATATGCTCCTCTACAATCTTTAGCTTCTTTTTAACATCAAACAATATGCATAAATTGAATTCAGTGGCATTCAAGATTACAATTAGTCGGAATGGGACTTCATCTATGAGGATAGTCTAGTTAGCTTTAGCAAATAAGAGAATTCCTTTTTTGATTTGGTTTTGGACCACACTCCTAAACCCCTAATATTAATTCATCAGGTGACTCCATGTATTTTGATATTTCTAGTATTCTCTTCCTCTAATCTCTTCTTTTATAGGAATTTTATGTTCTGGTGGTAAAGTAATGGATTTGTCTTGCCCAAAAAACAAAAGATCTCCTCTGTCTTGGAAGTGTTAAAGGTGTATTGAATTTGATTAGATGGAGCTTAGATTTTGTTTTGACTTCAAGAGATTTTTACTTTAGAGAGGGGTAAACATAGATTCTAAGAATATTGACTTTGGCCACTACTGAATCGTAAGAATTTGTCTCTACAATATAAATGCCTATTGATTTCTTCTTTTGGTGTCCTTTTTCTCCAAAAACTTCTTCATATTCAAACTCTTTTTTATCAATCTCATAGGAATTAAAAAATTCCATGAGTTTAAATTTCTTATTCAATTCAATATCAAGACCTCTTTGAGCTAATTTCACATATTCAGTTTCTAGTAGCATAATCTAACATTGACTCCTTATTTTTTTGAAACAAGTGATGAAAATGATAGCATTCTTACCACTCTTTTGAGTAACTCTTAATAACTCAGCAATACTAACTCCAAGCTTAGTCTTTAAAAACTACGTATGAAACAATCTTTCCATTTCAGCCTAAGAAATGAATGAATTCTTAGGCAATAAAGCATTATAGGATAAGGCTATACCTTTTAATGAATTTGAAAATAGCTTGAGCTTAAAATTATTGAAGTTTTCATAATTCTCTAATTCCCCATATTTTGTTGTAAATCTAATAATGTGCTTAATGGTTTATAGACCATCTTTACTAGAAAATAAGTTGAATTAAGGAGTGGTATAATCATGATGATAAGGATTCTCATGGTCAATATATTCTAGATAAGGTTTGTGGATTTCTACGTAGCCAAGTTGTCTTAAACTTGGCTTGTAAAATTTTTGAGCAACTTTTTGGACAACTTCCATATCGACTTATAATCTCATTTGCAAAGGGTAATAATAGGATTGTGGTTTACAACTGCCTTTAAACCATGTTGTGGTCTATTAGCTTCAAACTCCAAACCAAGTCTCTACCTACCCATAATTTGGGTCTTTACTGCCTTTCATTTATTTCCAAGATTAATATGTCGAGACACTATAAGAATTTCCTCTCTATAATAAGGAGGGATTTATCTTTTGTCTATAGGAAAAGTAGTAGGAAAGTGATTGTACTCACTAACTTCCATCGCATTCAGAACAAGATGTCCCCTTAATACTTTAGAGTTCTAATTTGCTAACGCAAGAGAATTATGCCTAATAACCTATACTACAACAACGGATAATATGTCAAACTTTTCTATTAATATTTTGATTACTTTGAATGTGGAGGTCATTTTGGATTTCAATTCTAAAATTTAGTTTATGGGAACAACATCATTTGTTGCGTTGATTTTGGATTCCCTCCAGTAGGAGAGTTAGCTAATGGTAAGGCTACCTTCTCAAGATTATTTACCATTTGGGATATAAAACCTTCGCTGCATACAATTGTAGGTACTTCGTCTAAGGATAAAGGCACAACAATTTTTTCTCCATTTTTTATACACAACATCATCATCCTACTAGGCATGCCAAATTATTAATGCTGTATTAGGGAGGAATTCTCCCACACTACAAGAAAAACATTAATTAGCAATAGAAATTTGCTGACAGAAAACAAACTGCTGCTATTTAATGACAAAAAAACCAATTTTCGTCGGTAAAACTATCGTGAAAATTTGCATTTTGTGACGGATAAAATTTTCATCGGTAAAAGTTGAGGGTAAACATCCCGACAAAATTTTCGACGAAATATAGCTACAGAAACATAATTTCTGTCAGTAAATTAGGCAAAAAATCTTCCCGCAATAACCTAGCGTCGGAATTTACCGACAGCATAGGCTATCCGTTATGAAAATTGTGCAGAAATAAAATTAACGTCGGTTTTTACTGACGAAAATATTTTTCGTCGGTAAATGAAGAGTAACCGTTTTAAAAATTGAAATGGCATCGTTTGGTTTAATACCAAACGATGTCGTTTTGATTTGGGGTAAAACTCACCTAGAACCTTCTTCCCCTCATTTTCTCTATTTCTTCTCCTCAAATTCATCGCCGCCGCCGTCGCACATCTCAGCTTCTCCCCTCCTCACCATCGTTCGTCCGTTTCTTGTCGCCGTCACACATCGCTGTCACTAACCCACGCCATCTTCTTCCTTCACGTGCTTCTCATAACGGCTGTGCATTTTTTTCTGCTTATGCTTTTCCTCTTCTATACTCTTTCGATTTATTCTTTACTTCATCTGCTAGGTTGAACTGTTGCTTCTTCGCCTCCCACCTATTGTGCATTTCTTCTTCTGTGCATTTATATCCTAGTTGTTCTCTTTTTTTTGCGTTGTCGTTTCTATATGCTATTTGGATTGTCGTAACATAGCGCAACATGTGATTTTTAAATGCAAACGTTGATGGATGGACCATCTTATGTTTATTTAGTGATCACTTACATATCTATCATCATGTGATTAATCATACATGCTGTGTTCTAATCGATGCACACAATTTATCCTTTTTTTTGTTTGGGAAACACAATTTGTCTTGCTTGCGAAGATTAACTTGTTGCATTTTTAGATATACTCTTCTTAAAAGAAAATTGTATGTTTTGATTTGATCGACATTCCAGACATAGGATTTTGTCCTTTACTCCGAAAACGTAGTTTGGCGCAATAATAGTGTAGTTATAATCTGCACATGTATGTTTTCTACTACGTTTAGGTTGAATTAAAAGGTATTTATTTAAATACACCAATGACTCACTATCAAACTCAGCTTCTCCGTATGCTTAGATCACGTCTTTTCTTTTAATCAAACACACCAAAAGATTGTTTCATCATTAGCTCTAAAAAGAAACTAATCCCAAACCACTTTCCAAATTTAAAGTTAACAAGTAGTAGTAGAGTTGACACTTTTTCCTTTGAAATCCTTAGCAATCAAGTTCGATTTCCTTATAATTAACAACACATAATCTTAACGTTGGTGAGAGAGGAAGTTAGATAGACTAATGATTGGTCAAAAACTCTTCAAGATTCTAACTTTCTATAATTTGTAGGTGGTCATTAGATGGGAATTCAAAGGTGTCATGTTCCCAATCACAAGTCTCATTAATTACTAATCACCTACCTCATTCTCAGTCTTACCCCTTTTATTAGTTAGCTCTTACATATTAACATGTTTCCATTTGCTTCTTTATCAAGCAAAATTTAAGTAATTCAAGTAAAGGAGAAACTTGCAGTGATTTAAGATAATAAGAAAAAAAGAAAAGAAAATAGGTACTGCTACACTCACTCCTTTTATTGGCTAAATATATTTATCTCTTTACATGTTACACTTAGCTCCAATAAAAGATTTAATATTTTGCACTTATCAGGAAGATATTAGTTTTATTCCAGACCTTGAGCAATTTACTACTAGGGAATAATTCCTGGACTACTTTGTAGACTTGGTGTTTTATGATGCTCCAGATCTTTTAGAAAAAGAGGCCATTAAACCCATTAGGCCCAATATCTTTGAAGGGGTTTAGGCTAAAAAAAACTTTCTTAACATCATTTAAAGTGAATAGAGATGTTAGATAAGAGCATTGAGATTCATTGAAGGATTTAGGGATAAACATGGTGATATCTTGGACGTGTGTTATATAATTGGAAGATAAGCCAAAGAAACTATTATAAAACTCAAAAGCATTAAGAAGCTACTGCCTTTAATCCTCTAGTTTAGTCCAATTAGGAACAGTGATTAAAGAAATTTTGTTATCTACTTTGTGTGGTTGTTAATTTGATACAAATGCTACATTTTGATTATTTTGTTGGGAAGGAAATGAATGAATTATGCTTCTTTCATTTGTTATTTGGCAATCTACAAAGATTGAGTTTTCTACTTGTTGTAGTGGTACTATCCTCTACTTAAAACTATCTTGTAACGATTAAGTGAATCTAAGTTTTTATTGGGCATAAAATCATTATAAACCTTTTCCCTATTTTGTGTTTTATCCTTTTCTCTTCCATTATCAAACTAAAGATGATTTTTTTCATCATGGTATCGTTTCTAATCAAAATGGTATCTCCTTCGCTCTCCGTCGTTGGCTTTCTGCTCTCCTCACCGTCGCCATCTTTCTTCCTCACGCGTCAATAACTTCTCCTCCATTCTTTGTCGCCATCTGTCACCCGTTGGACGTTGCACACTGTCGTCTGATGCACATCCGTCCATCGTAAGTTATTTTTTTTGTTGTAATGTTTTGTTGTAATTTGTTGTAATATTTTTTTGTAATTGTTGTAATAATAAATTGTTGTAATGTTTTGAAGAGAAGGGATTTGAGATTGAAGTGTGAATTTGAGATTGAGGGGAAGGGATTTGAGATTAAAGTGTGTATTTGAGATTGAAGAGAAAGAGTTAATATTGAAGTGTGTATTTGTGATTGAAGAGAAGGGATTTGAGATTGAATTGTGTATTTGAAGTGTGTATTTGATATTGAATTGTGTATTTGAAGTATGTATTTGAGATTGTGTATCTGAATTGTATATTTGAAGAGAAAGGATTGTGTAATTGAAGTGTGTATTTGAGATTGTGTATTTGAAGTGTATATTTGAATTGTGTATTTGAAGAGAAGGGATTGTGTAATTGAAGTGTGTATTTGAATTGTGTATTTGAGATTATGTATTTGATATTGAATTGTGTACTTGAAGAGAAGGGATTGTGTATTTGAAGTGTATATTTAAAAAGTAGCGTAATGTTTATGTTGTAAGACATTGTTGTG
>JANQAP020000137.1:305043-315833 GCA_026874005.2 Erythroxylum coriaceum
ATTAGGATCTTCATTAGCCAGTCCAAAAAATTGGACATTAGTTTACAGCATATTTAGCAATTCTGGTTTAATTTCGAACGTGATGAAGTCTATAAGGGTTCTTTATTGTTCTCTTTGATTCCTTTCCTTTGCCATTGTTCTTTCTATTGCTTCTTAACAACTTGCTTTTCGAAACTCCCTCTTTTATTTGGTAATGTTAGGAACTTGCATATCTTTTAATTTGTTAGAACCCTTTGTAGATCTTATGTTCATGCACCTGCAATTACACAAGAAAAGTGTTGAAGTCCTTAAAACAAGGTAACTTCAACTATAGTAGGTGCTATAAAATAAATCCTAGGCAACGATGCCAAAAACTTGTTGAAGTTTTAAATGAAAAACTTTCTTAACTAAAAGCATACATATTGTATCTTATAGCATAAAAAGTGTTGTCCTATGAAGATTGTAGTAGTCACCCAACAATTTTGGTAAACTTTGTTTAAGGTAAAAAAAAGAAAGATGAATAACTAATAATTTAAATAAAAACAAAGACTTAATAACTAAATAATGAACTAGGCAATTCTGAATTTATTGATTGATCAATGTTGAAAACTAGGAATTACTTATATCCTTATTTGTTTTCACTTTACCTTATTGATTTAATCATACTTGATCTTAGATATTCAAGAATTATGATTACCCTCTCTTCAGATTTAATCAAGTAATCCTAATTAAAATAGAAAAAAATTGAATTGTGATCTCTCAATCTATCAAAACTCCTTTTAATTATGCAAGTAGATTTGAGGCAATCTTATGGATAACTAATAAACAATTAATATTGCTTTTTAATTACCTATTAATTTGATGTTTATAAGTTTATTAAGGTACCAACTCTTGCTGTGCAACACAACATAAGTGATTTAATATAATCTCTCGATTCAAATTGAATATAAAATAATAAATGTCACAAGCATATTTCATTAAATCAAGAATGTAAAGTTCAATAAAAAATTAAGAGTAATTCCTAAAAAGGAATTGAGCAATATATAAATGTAACTATATATCCTAATTCAATTATCATTAATATCTAACAACAACAGAGAAATAAAGAAAGAGTAGATAATTAAATATGAAAGTCTTCTCTTATTTGCCTTGATCTAGAAAATCTGCAGCCTTGTTCTTGAGAATTTTGTTCTTTTAATCTCCTAGTCATCAAATGTTGTTTTTCTCTTGTTTATGTACTCTTAAGTCTTATAAGGTTTTCCCACGTGTTTATCTTTAAAAAATAGTCTCAAAATGTCAAAAGTATAAAAACCTTACGACCTGAAAAAACAACTTGCACGATTATGCATGACACTGCTCCAACCTATACACGATCGTGCTAGAGACTTTCCAATCTATTACTTCCTCGTGCATGATCATGCACGATCATGCTAGACATATTTCTCTAGCCTTTTCCTCATCTTTAAGTATGTAATTAAGATCAAATTCTTACCTTAAACAAAAACCAATCAAACAAAACACATAAAAACACAATTCTACACATGATTATCCTTTAAGAAAAAAATAAAAACACTCTTTAACACTTAGAAAATACATTATGATTCACTTCTATCATGTACTTTTTGCTTGCCAAAAATTATTGTGACTCCATCTCTATGTTCTAACTCCAAATTAGATGATATGAGTGACAAGAACTAACTTCATAAATCAGTATTTTCAACTTCAACAACAATCTATGCTACAAGATACATGCCTTTATCTCCATTCCTTCCAACTGCATTAATTAGTTGCCTTTGAAGTTTAATCTTTAAGAAACAATCATCCATCCTAAATATAGGCCTCAAAAGCCTCCATCCATCTTTTATAGCTCCAAAACAAATGTATAACCTCTTGAACTGCAATAATGAGGTTGATAGTTGTAGTTTACATTATATTTTAGTAGATGTTTTAGTGTGTTTTTAGTTGTTGATTAGATGAATTGTGCATTTTTAGGTTTAGAATTGTGTAATGTGATTATATGTTTATATTTTTGAGTGTTTTATGGTTTAGAGCATGTTACTGGACTTTAATTTTGTGCACTTGAGGTATTTTGATGCATTTGATAGTGTTTGAAATTAGATGAAGAAGATCAAAAGAAGTTGAAGAAACTTTGGAGAAAAAGCTAGCCCATGACCATGGCATCCTTGTCACGGCTGTGACATCCCTATCACAGTCATGACAGAAGTGATCCAACTAGGGTCACGAGACCTCCTTGTCACGATCACGACAAAAGCTAACTTTCAATGGTCACGACCGTGATAGGCAGGAGACAAATGCTGGATCTGCTTCTGTTTTCATTTTTAGATGGTTGTTTTGGACTTTTTGGCTTAGGTAAAACCTAGTTTTTACCTTAAAAGGCAAAAGAACTATAAAAGGACTTAAGCTGACCATAATCAAGGGAGCCTCCATCTTACCATTTAGAGAAAGAGACAAGGAAGAGAGAAGAAGGAGAGAAAAGAAGAAGAAGAAAAGAAATGTTGCCAGCCACTCTAGCCATTCCTTTCCAAGTTAATTTCTTTATTCCTCTTGTTATTCACTTCATCTAATGTATGCTTTAGATTTCATGATAATGAAAATTTTGTTAAAGATGTTCTTACTTCATATGGGATTAATTCTTGAATCAATTGTGACTTATTTGCTTTTGATGTTAATGAATGCTTGGGTATTGTGATTGTTTATGATTTTCGCATACTTCGGTAATAAATCAAGAGAGTGAATCGATAGCAACATGATTGGGTTGGGTAATGAGAATTAACAACCTAATAGATCACATAAACATCAAATCGGTAATTATATGAAGAGAGATCTTGTATGAGGTCCTAATTGTCTATTAGGTTGCTTAAGAACTAATTGGAACGTGAGTTGTTTTGTTAATCGAGAAATTGCAAAAATTAGAAATTCTAATTCAATTAGGAGTTATGATTTAGGGTTTAATGATTAAGTTTCGAGAGAGAATAATCAATCTTTCAAAATTTTAGGACTAATACCAATTAAATCACAAATAATTAAGGTAGCAATTGACGATAGAATGAATCCCCTCTTCCCATAATTGTTTGATCTTGTCTTGTGTGATTTCTCGATTGTTAAGTGGTTGTGCTCTATTTTGATCTACATTTGTTAATTTCATAATTTCATGTTTAATCAAATCATATTCAGTTGTTTATTTTGATTTTTTAGCTTTTATTTTCATTTTTACCACATTTGTTATAACATTAGATAACAATAGGATTCAATTAAGTTTACTAATTCCTCGAGCGATCGACACCTCAAAACTACTAGTTATGATTCCGTATGCATGCGAATTATTAAGGGTTTTATAGAAGTAAAACTTGTTCAATAAAGGTTTCTTGATGCCTTAACAATTGCAATTCTACTGTTGATATGGGATTGCAATATTTCAACTTCTGGATATAACCTTGTAGCTTGGAATATTCTTAAGCATAATGTAACTCACTCCTTCCTTAAGTTCCTTTTAGTTGCCCTATATATAATAGAATTCACAAATATATTCAACTTTTTTTTTTTTGCATTCTTCAATCATCTTCTCAATGGTAATGCTAGGCTTCTCTAAAATTTTGTCTCAAAAGTGTCAAGTCAAAAACTTTGATGATACCATTTTAGGCTTGTTTGTTATGAAACATATGTGCCCAGACCTATATGTTTTTATTTTGAAACATATATTGTTACTATCATAAGCTGCATGTATCTAACTCTAATTTGCTTAAAGTCTTTTTTTTTGCACTATACATTAGTTGGTGGCCATATGGAATTTAAACATCAAATTTATTTTGTGCACTTTCAGCTTTATTATCATAAGTGCCCACATTATCATCATTACTACTCTCTTCTTCATTGATATCTATATTAACTTCATCATGCATAACATGCTCATTATTGTGTGTATGATACACCTCAATTGTCTTGTGCATTTTTAAAAGGTTAATTAATCTAATGAAACTTTTATTAGATTCAATAAGCCTTAAAGACTCATTGAGTCTACAACTTGAAACTTTATAATAAGCTCTATCAACCTATAAGTATCCAAGTTCCTTCCCTATCTCACAAATTTATCTATAACTTACAAAATCAAGCTCCACTTTATCAAAATAACTTGACAACCCACCCTCCTAAGTCAACTTGGGATCTTTCTTAAAGTATCCACCATAATATAACTTCAAGTTTTTGTATTGAGTCATCATAACCTTAAAATTGGCAAGTAAATAACATTGTAAATGACAAGTAAATAACACGTAAAAAAACACTTATAAAAGCTACTTCGATTAATCCTAATTGAGCAAAAAATAACTGAGTAAAAATTAATGTTAATTGAGGTATTTCATATGCATTTCAACTAACATGGAAGCTTATAAGTTTAAAAGAAGATGAATGTGAAAGTCTATAACAGAAGTTCATAGATTATTTATATACTATTCATAAGCGTAGGACACAAGGAATTCAGACATTTTACAAATGAAATTCATGCTGTTTTTTTCTCTTTTAAATCTTGGTATAAGATCTCTATCAAAGATAATTCATGATAGTTTATATCTACTTAAATGCAATATTATGTAATTGATTTTGTTTTATTCTAAACGGTATTGGCATGAGTTATCTATTTTGTAACCACTTCCTACATGATTCATTTCTTAGTTCTCATTATAAAGTCTTCCATCTTCAAAATGCCACTTAACTCAATGATCCTACTTAATTCTAGTTAGTTAGCTTATGATAGTCTATATGGTTCAATAAATCTTTTTATACATGTTGCTTCTTTTAGGTAAACATATATACATGTCATGCAATATCATGTACTATAGAAGGCATATAATATTGAAAATACTGATAACTTGTTAGGACCACATGTTACCTCTAATCCACTGCAACAGACAAAATAGTTCCATGGTTAACTGCACTTAGTCTCCTACACTAACCTATATAAACATATATCTTAATTAAAATTAAAACAATGTAATATTCTTTACCATAAACAAACCATCTAAATTGAGTGATGGAACCACACCACACTAAGAAACAGGAAAAAGGCACACCACACTGTGAAATAGGGAGAAGCCCACCGCGAGAAGTGACCACACCAACCGCTGATAAACGCCCACACCAATAAACAAAGAAAGGTCACACAACCAAAAACAAAGAAACACGAGCAATTAGGGATTTCAACACCCAGAAACAACGAAACGCGAGTAATTAGGGATGTTCTGAATTATCTTCTCGTCTAATTTTAAATGATAATATTTGAGTTTATGCCAAATATTGTCATCTACAATTTAAAATGATAGCTTTTGGGTTTATGCTAAACATTGTCATCTACAATTTTTTTTCTTTTTGTCTGCCTTCATCCCCAGCCGATTGCGTCTGGCATTTAACTAAATATTGTCGTCTAGAATTGGGCTTGGAGAAACTCAATTTTTGATTCTCCTATGATGGAGGATGTATATGTGAAATATGACCAATATCAAGAACAATATAATATGTGATATATATTTTTTGTAACGGGAGGTTGACATAACCATTAAACTAAAATTTTTATTGAATGTTTCTAAGATAATAAGATTATTTTTGAATGTTTAAAATTTTTTGGAAATAAATTGAAACGTTAAGATTTAATTTAAATTTAATTTTTTAAAAAATAAATTCAAACCATAAGATTTAATTTAAATTTTAATAAAAATATTTGGATCAATTTTCACCGGCCTTGTTGTTCAAACGTTTTGCCTGCGTTGAGTCGCATGCACTTTTATCAGGTGTTTAGATCGGGTCTGGTCGCGTTGGATTTTACCACCAGTATGCATCTGTCTCCATTATCCAGTTTTGACCAAGACAATCTTAATAAAGGAGCGCCCATAGCCACAGCCATTCCATGATCATCAACTTTAAAAAAAGAAATAACTGAACCGAAAAGAGAAAAAAGAAATGCTTTCCCTTCTCAAACGCACCACGGCGCTAAAACACCTAACCAGCAGGCTTCTTACCAACAGTACCAACACAAAATCCTACATTTCGCTTCACAGCCCCTCAAAACCTCCATTTCTATGGTTTATTCGCCACAGGACAACACCCACCGACTACGACCATATTAGGGCTGACGTCAACTGTCCCCGATGCGCTTTCCAAATGCCCGTGCTTTTCTCCAACCGCCCTTTGTCTATCACCGGCAGAGAAACCGGTATATACCAGTCGGTGAACTTTTGCCCTAATTGCAAAACGGCGTTCTATTTCCGTCCGTTTAAGTTGGAGCCCTTGCAAGGGAGTTTCGTTGAGCTTGGGAAGGTTAAGGGCTTCGAGAGTGAAAATTGTAACAGCTGTTGGAAGGAGGATAAAGAGGGAATTGCTCAGAAAGATAGTGGTACAATTAGAAATGTTGGGGCTGGTGGTGATCTGGGTCTAGAAAGACACTTGCCAACTCCTAAGGAGATTTCTAAAGGGCTTGATGAGTTTGTTGTTGGGCAGGATAAAGCAAAAAAGGTTGCACTTTTTTCTTTCTTTTGCTATGAAATGGCGTTTCCTTTTTTGCTTCAATTTAAATGCTTATTGAAAGTATCTATCCTTCACTTTTATTGATTTGAAAATGAGTTTCAGTATAATCGACATTTGTTTTTTGGTGATTTGACGTCTGGGAAATTTAGATGGATTAACCTTTTGCATGTTGGGTGAAACAGCTTTTAAAACAGAATTAAGGGAAGATATTTGTAGCATTTAAATTGATATGCCAAGTAAGAAAGGAAATTGGTTTTGTGGTTGCTATAGAAAGTTTTGAGTATTGGCTTTTTTGTTTTCATGCTTTTAGTTTTGGAGTATCATACAAAAAGATTATGTTTGATGATGTCAGATATACTAATTATGGTTTTATTACATTAGTAGTTTGACTATTGTGTCTTTATTGGCTTGTACTTTCTTATAACAGGTTCTTGCAGTGGCAGTTTACAACCATTACAAGAGGATATGTCATTCATCCCATCAAAAGGAGTATGTAATCCAATGTCATCTGTTAGATTGAATTCACTTTTTTTTTAGCTCCCTATTTGAGCCAATATTGAATTTTTACATTTTCTTACTCTACAATTCATTAAGAGATAATTGGATTTATAGCAAGGCGATACTAAAGTTTAACTTGTAAATTTGAATTGGTTTGTTTAAGTTTGATTCTTTGTATGGATACTAGGTCAGGTTTACACTTCAATCATAATGAAGTTGAAACCATTGAGAGCGAATTTGTTGAGCTAGACAAGAGCAATGTACTCTTGATGGGCCCTACAGGCTCAGGTATGAGAAACACTTATCTTGCATATATGATTTGTGATACTTAATTTGTGAGTCGTTGTCATCCTTATTGTTAATTTGAACCTATTACTAACTATGTTTCTATTTGATTCATATGGCCTTACCTTGACCATAAGGATAGGGAAGACGTTGCTTGCAAAAACATTGGCTCGCATTGTGGATGTGCCCTTTGTCATTGTTGATGCAACAACTCTTACCCAGGCAAGTTTGTTTATCATATGCTCACTTGAACTTGTTATGTTCAAGGTTATTCCCAAATGTCTTGTTCTGATAACATTGTCTACAAGGCCTTTTATTTTGCTTGCAATATCATTACTTGCTCACCTAGCATTGTTATATTCAAGGCTTTCCTCAAGTATTTTTGTCTATTGAATACGAACCTTTGAATCGTGAACAATGTTAAGCACATGAGCTAATACTTAATTCACCTGCTAATGGGTGGCTTTGTGTACATGCATGAACATATTCCTCATTTCTATTCTTGTTATGTTTGATAAACTAAGTTGGATTTCATGGTGATTTCTTGAAACATTTGTCTGTTAAAAAATTGATTTTGGACTAACATAGCACCTTGCTAGTAATGCCACTTATGTACAGCTTTATATTTTCAAATTGCAGATCAGTTTAAGAAACTAATTCCTGGTAAAATTTTGACGTTCAAGAAAAGACCCACCTGCTTATTGGTGCTTATGATGTTAAATCTTAAGTTGCATTTTGTTTCTTTAAATTTCTCTTCATTTTCCGCAATATATATATATATATTTCTTTCTTTCGCTCTCTCTATGCTGGTTATATATTTATTTATTTTCTCTCTCTCTCTCTCTAGGCTGGTTACGTGGGAGAAGATGTGGAATCAATATTGTACAAGTTGTTAGTGGTATGGCTTTTTTCCTTTTTTTTAATTATATAAAATTAATATTTCAATCTTAATGAAGAAATATGTGAGGGTGAACTTCCAAGATTTTGTAGCAGTTTCATGATGTTCTGTAATTCTTGTTGTAATCCCCTGGTACTATTACCATTGAAAACTTGAACTTTTGAACTTTCCCCTCTTAAATCATTCATGTTGTGCAATTTATGATTTTATGCCCCCTCTTTAAAGTTGTGAATCCTCCAAGGGGTAATTGGAACCAATGACCAATATGTTAAATTAAATTACATAACTTATCAGTGACAATAACTTTTTAGAAGAGTATTATGCTAAAATGACCTATTTGTAGTTGCTCTTTCA
This sequence comes from Erythroxylum coriaceum, assembly GCA_026874005.2. NCBI lineage: Eukaryota > Viridiplantae > Streptophyta > Magnoliopsida > Malpighiales > Erythroxylaceae > Erythroxylum > Erythroxylum coriaceum. The sequence goes on from JANQAP020000137.1 coordinate 313,592, forward strand.
AGTCTGTGGTTAAAATGATAGACTTGTCCAATGAGTTATTGATGCGGTTTTTAATTGTGTTATCTCTTTAACATAAGTGGATCATTACATTTTGTTTTTTCTCCTGCTAGCCACTTTGTATCATAATTGAGCAATCAAGTAGACTTATTTCACCATAGTCATGTTCTAGTTTCAAAACCCAACATACCTAAAAGAAAATTTTAATGTTGAAATAGCTAAATGATTTACACAATTTAAAGAATAGATGATGTAGAATGAATAGAAGATATATCAAACTAGTGGCAAGAACTTGCATAACTTATGAAATTTGCTGAAAATTTAGGGTTTGGTTGCTAGAAATTTAGTTCTTTGATTTTTGGAAATTTAAGTTAAAATTATTGGAATTTTAGTGAGATAAACAAGTAATGGAGGGTAGGAGATTAGGAATTACTCCTAGAGTCTAAGAATCACTCTTAAAAGAAAGCATCAAAGCTTCTAATTGGAAACTCAAGTTTATAGAATTTCACAACCTTATTATTGAATGGTTGAGTACAATAACTAGGATAACATATCAAACTTATTACTACTACTTATCTAATGCGGAAACCTCACATAAAGTAAATTTCAACCCAAATTGTCTTTGTCGTAATTTCAACTCCCATTTTTCATCTTACCATATTAAAGCTTGTGGTTTATTGATTTTCCCTCTTTTAATTTCTTTTATACACTCTAATCTCTTTTGTCAGTTTTCCCTAGTTTGTTTGAAGTCATCCTCGATATAGAATGTGACAAATATCATTCATATACGTCTAGATTCAACTTTCAAGATTCACAATCTAAAATCCAAGTGCTATTAGAAATTGATCTTCCTTTCTATTTGACAAGAAATTGCCGATATCCACCAGCTCTTCTAGCTACAATTTGTTCATCAAGAATCCTCTATCTCCTCTTTAAGATGAGTAATGGATGGAATTATCATAGTTGCGGTTATAGATTTGTACCATCATGTCCATGATAAATAGTTAACTCCACTATGTTAAAGATAGGAGTAATTCCCATATCACTTGGTAATTCCAAAACTTGCATTAGCACTTATCTTCTTAACAATATTATAAGGTCTTAACGCCCCTTATATGAACTCATATTTTTCCTTTGGAGAACTCCCTATATGAATCCTTACCATCACAATATCCTCCTCATTGAATTCCACCAAACAATAATGTTGATCAACGTGTTCTTTATAAGTCAAGTTGTTAATTGTTGTCTTTTGTTGTACATCATCAATATATCCGTGACGTATTGTGCAAAACATTTAGCTTCAGCACTAACTTGTGTTGTTTATGGTAAAGGAACCAAATCAATAGGCTTTTTTAGTTGAATTCTTGAAACTATCTCAAAAGGACTCTTACTGGCTAACCTGTTTATAGAATTGCTATATGCAAATTCTACAATAGGAAGAATTAGGTCCCAATTCTTCATATTTTCCCTTAGCAAGCATCTTGATAGGTCCCCTAAGCTTTTATTCCCCACCTTTGTTTGTCCTTCAATTTGGGGATGGAAAGAATTTGAAGTTTGAAGCTCATTGTTCATTGTGTTCCATAAAGTTCTCCAAAAGTAACTCATAAATTTCACGTCATAATTAGAGACAATAGCTAAAGGTAATCTATGAAGATGTCCAACTTCTTCGAAGAAGTGCTTAGCAATGTGGACGACACCTTAAGTCTTGACCATTGTATTTGCAGATGTTTTCATAACAAAACCACGACTTCTTGACCACACAAGCATCAAGAACATACATACTGTTTCTTCTTGTAGCCAAATGCATTAACTTGCCACCAATGCTGAATATTTTGCAAGCGTATTCACAACTAATGTGTATTCATATGTTGTGTTAATTTTGCATCTTCATTCAAATCTACTTCTCTTTCATCACCCACTACTACATAATCTTTATCAACTCAATTGTTGTTTTCTGAACACCAAGGATATCATCAAGTTTTGATCCAACAAGCTCTGTACCCTTAGAACTGGTGATTTAATCTTTTCAGCTCCTTGTTATGTTATTTTAGCTTGTTGTCCTATTATTTTAGCCTTTTGTCTTGTTGTTTTAGCCAAATTTTCTTGTGTTTTGATTTGTTATTTAAGTGTTTAAACTTGTTGTTAAGTTTTTAAAGCTTTTTTAAGACTAGCGAAAGAATCCACTTCTTCATGCTTTTCTTCTACTTTAATACTTTGATTAGATTCCATTCTCAAACTCTCCTAT
>JANQAP020000137.1:339393-352984 GCA_026874005.2 Erythroxylum coriaceum
TTGATTATTTTCACTCGGCTCACCCTCTCAGTTTATTGCCAAATTATTAAGAACAGGAATTTGAATCACAATTAAATTAAAAAAAACACAATCAATTAAACTTTATTAATCTCAAGAATTGAAAACCTAAAGGTGAGTACAGACAATAATCAACACTCAACAACAGCAATTTCAATAAATATCCCAATTTCATACATAAATAAAATTGAAATAAACAAAGAAACTACTATTAGAATGGATAGTGGAGGTAGCGATAGCGGGAAACCACCTGTTCTAGGAAGTACATCGCGTCAAGCTTTGTCTCCTTATCTCTCTTCCTTCATATCCTTCCTCAATCTCTCAAAACTCTCTAGGGTTTCTGAAATGTGACTCATGTGAAAGCTCTCGATTCAGACTCTCCAAGGTTGCTGCATATGTCCCATAATGTTCTATTTATACTTTGGGCGCTCTAGGTCAAAGTCGGGGTCGAAACGGTACAAAAATTTGTCCAAAACTTGAGTTTTTCTGTCAGCCTGGCACTTTTTCCTTTATGTCACAATCGTGGCCTGAAGGCCTGGCTACTTCTGGTTCTTCCTCTTCTGTCACAATCGTGGTCTGTGGTGGCCTATGCTTTTTAGCCCGAAACTCTTTAACTCTTACCGTTCTTCCCTGTTTACCCTGCAATACTAACAAACACATCAAGGTACCTAAAATATATATAATTTAAGCTCAAAGATTCAAACTAACCCATCAAAACACTTAAACACAAAAACTAACCTAATTAAACCCTAAATGCATATTAAACACTTGCAATGACATAAAAATGCTTATCAAATCTAACCCCAAAATACAATACAAATCACAACTATCAAATATCTTCAGCAAATAACATACACCAAGGTACCTCTCCTTGAATATGTTTGGTAAGTTCATCTAACCCTAATGTGAACAAAAAATGGTTTAAGGCGGAGCCTTGGTGTAGTCCAACACTAATAGAAAACGCTTCCGTGTCACCTCCTATCGTCCTTACGCTAGTCAATGGTCCTTCATACATATCCCTAATTATGCTAATATAAGTCATAGGAATGCCCTTTGCCTCCAAATACCTCCATAAGTGTTCCCTAGGAACCCTGTCATACGCTTTCTCTAAATTAATAAAAACTATATGCAAATCCTGTTTTCGTTCCCTGTAGCATTCCATTAGTCTACAGAGTAGATGTATTGTTTCTATCATGGACCTACCAGGCATAAATCCAAATTGGTTGGTTGATATAGAAGCAATTCTCCAAACTCTCTTTTCAATTGCCTTCTCCCATAGCTTTATGGTGTGACTTAGTAATTTGATGCCTCTATAGTTGTGACATTGTTGGATGTCCCCTTTGGCCTTGTATAAGGAGATCAACCTACTCAATCTTTATTCATCTAGCATTTTGGCTGACACGAGGATCACATTAAAGAGCTGAACTAACCACTCAATATTGACAACTCCTATTCACTTCCATACCTTTATAGGGATCTCGTCCGGCCCTACGGCCCTTCCGCTCCCCATCCCTCTCAAAAACTTTGTAATTTCTCCCCTTATGACCCTTCCACATGAGGACCTGTTAAGAAAATGCTCCGCGCCTAACTTTATGCTGACCAATATGCCTTTGTTATATAGGCCATAAAAGTATCTCTACCATCTCCTCTTAATGGCTTAGGCCTCCAAAAGTACCTATCCTGCTTCATCTCGTATACAACAGACTTGGTTGAAATCCTACATCTTACGAACCTTATCTCGTGTTAGTTTGAAAATTTTTTGTGCTCCTCTGAATATATCCAAATCCCTGTCCATAGTCTTGTATGCTTCTCCTTTAGCCACTGAAATTGTCTTCTTTGCCTTCTGCTTTGCCATTCTATACCTTACTCTATTAGTTTCCCGCTCTGCCTCTGTTGTACTTGCTAAAAGATCTTTAAAAGCTCACTTTTTTGCCTTTATTGTCCCCTGGACCTCGTTCGACCACCACTAAGATTCCATTTGCCTGCCCCCTGCCCTTTAGATACTCTTAGGAGTTTTGTGGTAATTTCTCTCACTACAGAGGCTACTCCCTCCCACATCCAATTAGCATCCTCTCTCACAGACCATGTTGTATTATACCGAATAGCGACTTATAACACTCGCGACAAAAGCAAAATCTGGTCTAGTATAAGACAAATAAATTAACCTTCCCACTAGCGTCTGGTATTCTTCATGGTTAACCAGTTTATTTTCTTCATCTTCAAACTTTGTACTTTCAATGGGGTGGTGCTTGGTTTACATCCTAACATTCTTGTCTCCTTCAAGAGATCAAGAATGTACATCCTTTGTGAGATGTAAATCCCTTTCTTTGATCTTACTACTTCCATACCTAGGAAATAATTCATTTCTCCTAAGTCTTTAACTTCAAATTCTTTCCTCAAAGCTGACTTGAGTCTTGTAATTTCCTTCGCATCATCACCAGTTACAACAATATCATCTACATACACAATCAAAATTGTCTTCTTACCTTCTCTAATTTTGAAGAACATTGTATGTTCCGACTGAGCTTGTGTGTATCCTTTTGTTTTTAGGACTTTGGCAAATGTTTCAAACCAAGCTTATGGTGATTGTTTCAGCCCATATAGGAATTTTCCTAGTCTGTATGCTCTGTTCCCTCCTCCTTCCTTATCAAACCTTAGAGGAAATTTCATATATACTTCTTCCTTTAGTTTGCCATTTTAGAAGGCATTTTTAATGTCAAGTTGTTGAAGGGGCCAATCGAAGTTAGCAGCTACAAACAACAATAGTCTGATAGTGTTTAGTTTGGCTATAAGTGCAAATGTCTCCTTGCAGTCCATCCCATAGGTCTGAGTATAGCCCTTTACTACCAATCTCGCTTTATACCTCTCAATGGAACCATCAGCCCTATATTTGACATTGAATATCCACCTACACCCTACAGGTTTCTTCCCTTTTGGTAGATCAGCTTCTTCCCATGTTTCATTTTTTTAAGTGCTCTTATTTCTTCAAAAACTGCTTCTCACCATTCTGGAACTTTAAGAGCTTCTTGGATATTATTGGGAATGTCAATTCTATCCATATTAGCAATAAATGCTTTATATTGAGAAGATAGAGCATCATAAGAGACAAACCTCTCAATCGGGTGCATAATACATGATCTAGATTTCTTCCGTAAAGCAATTGGCAGTTTTAGATCTGTATTGTCTTCTTGTTCCTTTGTATTACTACTCTGAGCTTCTTCGGCAGGAACCATGAATCAGTGGAAAACACAATATAGCTCTTTTTGTTTTTAAAAGCTTAATTGCGTTTTCCTTTAATTTTATTTAATCAAAACTTTAGTTTTTATTTAATTAAAATTTTAGGTAAAAGATTCATATCTTCTTTGTATTCTCATATATTTTTAAAAAGTATTTTATTATTTAAATTATCTAAAAATATTAATAGTATCAAAATTTTTAAATGGATTGAAACAAAAAAGATAAATTTATATAAATAATATATTCTATTTGAGTAGTTCTAAAAATCATGTTATTTTTAATTAATGATAGCTTTTTAACTCAAATATGATTAAATTTAATTGAAAATATTTTTTTGCATGTAAAAATTAATAAGTAAGAGTAAAATAATTCAATTTAATAAATATTAAGAGTCAAAAGGTCTAAAAATTAATGGTTGTTTTGATCATTTACTTTAGCAAAACAAGCATTATGGATGTAAGGAGTCATTGGTCATTATTGCAAGAAAAACATGAAGAGATTTTCTTAGATGAATATATTCTAGTCCATGCTCGTACCCAAGAAAAGTCAAGTAAAACAATTGACAAAGTTTGAGCTGTTGCCAAATATGAGACTGTATGTAAGTCATAAAGGAAATGTTTAGATCCATAGTTGATAGTTATGGCCTTATTAGAGGCTATTAATTCATCTTAAAGGAAATAGTGAGATCCATGACTTAGAGATGCAGTTGTGTAGAAGTCATGTCTATTACCTAGAGAAACATTAAAGGCCATGGTCTGGGCCACAATCATAGATAGATCGTGTAGTAGGTGGAGTAAAATGTTTTTAAAGACAAAAATCCTAATTTTTAAGGGACTTTAACCATCTTTTAGAGAAAACGCAAATGAAAAATTAGGATTAGTGATGTGCATCAAACATAGCAGAAAATAATACCTAACTTTGTACAACTATATTTGTAGTAGTGGTAAGAAATGATCGTATCTACAGAGAGTATATGTTTAGCTTTTGTAATGAATCAATTAATGTATAGGATTGGAAGGGGTGGGGTTAGAGTTTCTTCAGTTCAATTAAAAAATAAAACTAAAATAAGGTAGCAAATCAAATGAAACAATATGAAATTGCAAAGGTTAATCAACATATTTTGAATCCAGTTCACAATTCAATCTTGACCTCTACACAAATATGCATAATTAATCATTACATTATTTTCGTACCTCTCTTTAAAACTATTAACTATAGATTAATAACAAGCTCTATTAATCTCAGTTTTCCTTTATGCTGTATCTAATTAAAACAAGCTTTTTAATTAGGTATAACTATTAGCAAAGTTATAAATATGATACCAATACTGATACCGAATTTTGTTATGGTATAGTTTTATATTGGTATTAGTCAATACCAAGTGCCGTTTCAAATAATTTTTTAAATTTATAAAGTAGTCCCTGAATTTTTTGAAATTGCAAAATAATCCCTTAATATACTTTATTGCATAATTTATAATGTTACATCAACCGCATCTTCGAAAATCATAACAATAGAAATTTAAAATAATAATAATCTATCTATTTTTATGAATATTATTTTTCACTTATTTCACATATAAATAATAGCTACAATTAATATGAAAAAGATCATTTAATCATCATACAAATAGAAAAGTAAGATGATTAAAATGTTACAATTTCATTATATAATAAACAATAATTACATCAAAACATCAAATAAAAAGAATAATAAATAGTTATGACTCTTTAGTTATGACTCTTTAACTATTACAATTTACATCAAGAGTTCATGCTGAGGAAACAATCAGCTAGAAGTGAAACATGAAACAAAAAATTTAAAATTATAGTTATATTTAATATATAGAATTTAACATATATATTAAATATAAGTGAAATTAAAAGAAGAGGTGAAATAAAAACCTGGAACTTTATTCAATCGAATACCTACTCAAATGGCATTAACCCCAATTCTCATTTAGTACAAAATCTTCATCATTAAGAGGAGCCTCATCATCACTATCATTCAATTGCATTACACCAAATGATATATGAATACTTTCCTATCCAAGATTATCTTCCAAGTTACTCTCATTTATCAAACTTAATTCCTTAGAAACCCAATCCACCAAAAGATCGATATGATTAAGGCAACTTAGATTTGCAAAATTACTTGTTTTATTAAGTGTCCTAGTAAATAATATTAAGAAATTACAATAAATTATATCCAACTTAATAATGATATTAACATACCTTTTCTGAAGCCTTAAATCATATTGAACAAAGACCAAGTCATTCAATCTTTTGTGCTATAATATATTCCTTTTCTTGAAGTGGACAAATTCAAATGTGTTCCAATTTCTTTCACACCTTATTGCACTCACACATTTACCTATAATTCAAATTGCAAACCTTTGTAATTCTAGAACACCACTTCCAATTTAGTCCCACCAAACAACTGTAAGACAAAAAAATTAGCATTATAAACAAAACAAAGAGATGATTAATTTTCAACAAGTAATAAAAGCAAAAAAATTTATACCTAGACTAAGTTTTTCTTTTTGACGAATAGCAATTGACATCCCAAAATTACTAGAAGAATCGTTATAAATCTCCATTTATGAGTTTAGGAGATCTTACATCATCTAATGAGCAATAATTATTATAATAGATAATAGAATTCTCCCATTAACTTCAGCTTTCTTTACAAAACTTAGTCTAAAATAGACACTAAATTCAAAAGCACCCCAACTGCAAGCAATAAAGAGTAAAGTTGCCTTTCTTATCTCTCATTGATGACTGCAAGATAAGGTATGTACAAATAAGGTATATTTTTTAGATTGACCTTGATTGCTTCTTTCACTCTCTCTATGGCATCATAAAAATATCCCATGATTGCTTTCTCGTCACTATCAGCTACATGAAGCACCCTTACCAAAGGCTCACAAACTTGGATGAAAAATTGACATTGGGACCAAAATTCATTATCTTTAAATATAATTCTAGAAACCTCCATTCCAGCATTAGACCTATCATATTGAGATGCAAGCCACTTATCACCGGTAAACATTTTTCTCAACTATTTCTTCATCAAAATAAAACATTAAAGTGATAAGAAATTAGTTACAAATCTTGTAATAGTAGGACAAGAAAAATTCCTACCATTGGTGAAATACATTCTAATTGAATTCAAGACCTATGCACGACTATAGACGAATTTGGTCACCTTTTTTGCTTTTTGCATTGTCTAATCAATAATAGGAAAAATAACTAGCATGTCCTACATTTTTCAACATCAGGTCTATGTGCAGCACAAGGAGTATAAGAAAAAGAATTATACTTGCTTTACAATCTTCTTCTAGCTACTTTATAAGTGGAATTATTGTCGATAATTAACTGAAGAATGTTTTCTAAACCAACTTCATTCACAACTTCATCAAATATTTGATATAGAATATCAACATTCCTAACAAGGTCAAATGTATCAATAAACTTCAAAAAAATTGTCCCTTTTATAGAATAAACCAAGAATTAATAATAAACTTATGTCTTTTGTTTGTATAACCATCACACATTATTGAACACCTAGAAGTAGACTAAGTCATTCTTTTTTCATCAAAAAAACTTTTTATTTTATAAACAAAGCTACTTAGAAGTTTACCTATATAGTTATTAATTGAAGGAGCTTTGTATCCTAGATTATAAGAGGTAATAGCATTCACCATAGGTTGATAATAATAAGATTATGCATCATTAAATGCTATACCTAAATGATAACACCATCTAGCCATTATCTTGTCCACATTATGAGCTGCTTCTCTAGATTGTAAGGCACTACAGATTGAAGGTTGAGCTCTAGGAGTTGTTCATGGTGCAAAAAAATTAGACACCTATCTTCTTCTTTTCCTAATATAAGGTACAATACTTCCTTCTTATAGGGTAGTAATACTACCTCCATCAACATTCCCACTATCATCCTAAACACTAACAAAAGAACTTCCACTACCAATTTTGTAGTTCAATTTTTGCATTCTATCTTTCTCGTGTTGATGCTTTTGAAGTGAAGTTTTCATTTACCATTTAACATCATGAATAAATTTCTTACAAGGCTCCACATCACCTTTGATCCCAGCTAAATACTTCTTTAATTTAGTGATTCTCCACCTTTCAAATGTTTATTACAATATAAACTAATAATATGGTTCTTCATTCTAGGAATCAATCTAGCATGAGCCCAAGCTGGATCATCCAATCTTCCTATACCAGAAGCGACTGAATTATCAGGTGTACTTGAACTTCCCTCGATTTATCTGTAAAAATAAATGAAGACACATATTAAAATTAACTTAATAACTTTGTATCAAAATCAATTTATGTATAATAGTAGGAAGAAATAGAGTGGCAATAGTTTTTTAACAATTATATGATATATACATGTAAGTGACCTTTTGTTGACGCATATATTACTATATTTATACACTCATATTTGATGTATTTTTCTTGATATTTTATAGTTTTATTGTATATTTGGTACTTAATTCTTTCCAAGTGAATTTATAGGTTATAATTGCCTTTATGGACCAAAAGGAGAAGAATTCGGATAAAAATGTAGCATAAAAAGAAGTTTTAAAGCAAATTGGAAATACACGACCATGTTTTTGCCCATGTAAGACCCAGAGTCCATGTAAAATCATGAATTTTAGAGTTTTTGAATATACATGGTCTCTCACAAGCCTATGTATCAGATTGTGTATGTCCCAGAAATCCTAAAATTTATTATAGAAGGATGCGAGCAGAGGCAAATTAAGGAGAGCCTACTTTTGCAGTAGATTCCAGACATGAAAAACACAGAGAAGGGATGGTTTTGATAAAGGAACATGGAGAACGTGAAGAATTGATCAAGAGATCTAATAAATTACAACATCAAACTTCAAACTTGCAAGAACATTCAATAGAAGAGAAAAGGAGATTTAAAATTATGATTTCTTTATTTTCTATTCGTTTTTCTTCCTGTTTATCTTTGATTTTGTTTTTTATTATACATAACTAAATGTGTTTAGTGTCTAGGTGTGATGAACCCTAGTTAGGATAACAACATTTCTTTATTCTTTTACTTAATTGAATTATTTTTATTGATTTATTATAATTCAATTATGATTTTTATGCATGTTCTAATAGACCTAGAATATTAGTGCATGATATGATTTTGTACCATTGAGATTGAGAAATCCTATGTATGAATAGATCTACCGTAATTGAAATGATTGCAAACCTAGAAATAGGTCAGTTTAAATCCTTTAGATTAGGTTCAAACCTAATAGCGGAACTTATAAATCGATAATGCAATCCTAGGATCTCTAACTAGAAAGATTTCAGTTAATCCACCTACAAATTAGTTTTTAGTAGTCTTAGAAGAGTTGTTAATATAAGATAGGAATTTTCATGGTCCAATAGTCAATAAATAATTGCATAGTAAAGGGTTCATTATTTAATGATTTTTAAGGGGATTCATCACCTAGATACTAATCTTCGATATTGAGTTTTCTAAGTAATTTCCTCTGTTCTTCGTTCATTATTGTTTCCTATTTTATTTTATTTGTTTAAGATTTATTTAATTAAAAACCAAAAATCAAATTCTTATGCTAGATAATAAGAAAAATGTGTAATCAATAGTAATTAATGTTTTTGTAGGATCAACCTATACTTGCCAATGTTAGCTATGGCTATGTTGTGCACTTACGGTTAATTTAAATATTGATATCTAGAATATATTAATCAAGATTTTGGCACCATTGTCTGGGTTAGTAATATTAGGAACACCTGAATGTTATTACTCTAGCCATTATTTTTATATTTTAATTTATTTTTATTTAACTTTATTGTATTTTTGGCTAATTTATTTAATTATATTTTGAACTTCTCTACTTTGACTGTGAGTTTGTGACTTATTGTTAGGATATTGAGATTTAACGTTATGGTTATAACTCATAATGGATGGATGGGTAGACAATACTTTTATGGGAGCCATGATATGTCATCGCAATATGTAACATCACCATATAGGAGAGAGAGGTTTCCTTATATGTTTTTAAAGGCTCAATTGATACCATGCCTAGTTGTAACATTTATGGGAGTAACCATTACAATCTTGAATGCTAGGCATTGACCTACATATGGGAGCGATCGAGCATGTACAATCAACATTAAGGTGCATCGTACGAGAATACGTATAGTTCATAGTGGAGCAAACCTTATAAGTATGGATGGAATGACTATGCTCCATCTAACTATACATAACAAGAGTAGCAATATGAAAGTATTACAGATAAGCTAATAGACTACCTTGCCAAGCGAGTAGCAAGCCGATGTGCCTTTAGGGAGAGATTTTTTAGAACTGAATATGATACATTTTAAGAAGGCGAGGAGTAATAGCTACTTTGAAAGTTATGATGGACAAATTTATTCAAGAATAAAAAATGAGGCATCAAGAAATAGAGGCTTGTATATAAAATATGGTGAATCGTCTCAATTAGCTGGCAAAGATATTATCTGACAAACCGCAGGGAGTTTGCCTCATACTATTAAAACAGATCCTAAAGAGCATAGAATGGCAATCACCCTCAGGAGTGGAAATGGGCTTCCATAAGAAGAAGACAAGAAAGAAGAGGCAGCCTCTGTTCAATAAGAGGAAGTAGAGAGTGACAAAAGATACTTGAAGAAGAAGATGAGCGAGAAACCTTTGTCCAGGAAAAAGAAGAAGAAGAAGAAGAAGAGTGGATAGACGTGGTTGAGGAAGAACTGGTGGAGGAACCAATAGGAAATTACTGATGAGTCATTAGTAATCACCATAAGTATAGAGGGTTTCCACTTCCTCCAAGATAAATTGCTTGCATCAACATACTATTTAGGGAGTTATGCTATTCTCTATTTAACAGTTTGTCATTAGAAAGGGCATCAATGGGTTCCATTAGTGTTATTAATCTAATCAATTATGCTCTTATTGTTATCTTGCCACAACTGGCTTACTTACACGCTACAAAACTCCCATGTGGAGAAACGACCGTGTAATAAATCGTTTAAGTCCACGATCTCATGTAGTACATTGTGTAAGTCCACGATCCTTTTTAAAAATCCCCAACCCTTTCATTTTCTCACATTTTCTCTCTTCTTACTCACTCCCATCATCACCCTGTCATTCTCCTGTCCCAATCCTTACATTTTTCGACCAAATTAACGATACCCAAGTAATTTTTCTTGTTATTTTCACTTGTTTATGCATGATTTATTGGGCGGTTTGCATTATTTGTAGATTTTTTGGTCAAAAACGTAAATTTTATGATTTGGGAGTCTTAGGAGAATTTGTCTGATTTTATGCTTAATGGTGGTTTAATAGTTGAATTTACTCTATACCCAATTAATTTGATGATTCAATTTGATTAGTTGTATGTGAATTGGGTGAAAATTCAACTTGAATTGTGAAATTGTGCAATTTTGCTCACCAATTGTTAAATTGTTATATTTTTCGTGCAATTAGGATTAATTAGTTGCTTTATTAGTTAATTGAAGCTATGTTTTTGTTTAACTACATGTCAATTTTGATTTTTCATGAGTTTAATGTTTAATTTCATCAACTTTGCGTAATTGCTAGATTAGGGTCTTTAATTTCAATTTTAGGGTTAAATTTGTAATTTGACAATTACGATTGTTTTAATTGTTGATTAAAAATTTTTAATTTCGATTTTGTGATTAATTAATTTGTTAGTTTAATTTTAATTATTTTATTTTATTTTATTATTTATGTAGACCCTGCACCTCAGTGGGATTTATACTAGGTGATATTGTTGTTAATTATTTATGTATTTATATATTTGTGTTAATTTATTTTTTATTTTTATGTGTTTTAATTTTTTGTTTTTGTGTTTTTACATTTAATAATTTAGTGAGCATCGTCAATTTTAAGTGTGAGCAAAAGGGTAGTCACATAATTTATTTGTAATTTGTCACACTTATTTTATATTTCAAACAAAATGATGAGATCATAGTGAGAAAAGGAGATCCCAAGGAAGTGACAACAAAGAGAAGATTCCTCAACCACAATCCAACCCCTAAAAAGGCTACAAATGTTATTGTTCAATATTGAGGCCCAGGAGTAACAATGCCAACGACTTAAGGATAAAAAGTTTGGTACTGGTTGATTCACAGATTGGGAGGCTACAACAAGTTGATTTAGCTCGGCAAGTTTGGGACCTCATTAACATTGGCGTATGGTTCTGACTCTTTGAGATCGTGCAACCATCTTATTGGGAGCTAACGCTTGAAGTACGCTCCACATTTTTCATGGAGAAAGGAGGCTACATTTGGGATCGTCCTAACATGATCCAATTTCAAATGATGGGAGATATGTTCCAGATGAGCTATTCAGAATTTTCTAGGACAATGGGTCTTTATAACTAAGAATTCATGGTGATGTCAGAGTATGTCGAACTACGAACATAATTTTTGTATAGGTTGTCTCCTTAATAGATCTAGCATACGATTAGCACAGAAGAAGACTACGACCTAAGAAAATCCAAGGCATCCATATTATGACATCCCACACTCAGATACATTTATGGTATTCTGAGTCACACACTGAATGGTTAGGGTGATAGTTGGGGAGTCATCAAGAATCTGAACGTGTTTTACTTATGGAGTATGAGTGAGAGGACACCAATCTACCTAGGGCATGCACTTGCCCAATTCATCAGGTGTTAGAGTGAGAAAAGGAAGGTTGGCATAATATGTGTCGAGAGTTATGTGACTGGACTTTTGCAACGAATGGGGTATTTGATAGATTACCATTGATGCAGCAGGTGGCTCCTATGGTGGCACTCAACCTTGATGTCATGAAGCATATGCATATAGTGAGTCGACGACAGGGACCCACGGGTGACGTTTATAGACTTATTGGAGTTCTTAATGAGCTAGCAACATCGGAAGGACTAAGAGAGGAGCTAACACAACAACAGTAATTATAATCCCAAACGGGAGGGATTGCACTAGAGGAGTTTAATTTGGACCAATTGAAGATATCTTGGCTGAAGAGACATCTAGCGAAACTTATAAAGCAGATGAGCTTACTCGAGACCTCTGTTGGATGGATAGCGACTTTACCATTGTTAATGGTGAGCCGTTAGGGCATTACTTTCTAGCCTCCATCATCTGGCGTGGGTTCTTCATCAATAATTACTCCACTTGATCAGGATCATTGACCCGAGGACCCTCCATCATCGAGCAGGCCTTAGTCATAGCACGATTGAGGGAGATGCTTAATTTGTGTATATTTTCTTTTTTATCTTTAATTGTGTAAATTTCTTATTTTATTTGTTTTTATCTAACATTAATGTTAATGTCATTTCATATTTCTTAATTATTTTTGTTTGTGTTTTTTATTTCTTTTTATCTTTTTATCCCATTTTCGTTTCTATTTTACAAGGACATTAGTCTAATATTGGATGGACAAAATCAAAATTTTGTCTTACTCAAGAAAGTGCAAACACCACCTTCTCACTTATTATAAATGCTTATATTGTGTACATTGAGGATAATGTATGACTTTAAGTGTGGCGAAGGGGTTAATGATTTTAATAATTTTCTTAAGCTTGTTATAATCTTAGTTATTAAATTTTTGAATTGATATCTTGACTTAATTGAAATATATCCATAAAGACTTTATTTCATTATTGAATATTGATTTGAATTAGTATGCAAAGGATGATAGTTAAAATAAAATATTTTTTGTAAAGTAATATCTTTTAATAGCCATTGAGATAGTCATATTGAATGAAATTTCATATTATTTACACATATGAAACCATCTTTTTCGTTAGTATATGTAGTTGAATGATTCTAGAATATGCTTTTATTATACATATTGAGATCATATTTTGATAAATTAGAAGCATTGAAATGATGAAGGCACTTAGATTCAATAACTTGTTTTAGCCTATTTCTTTGATTATTACCTTACCCATAATTTATCTTTAGAAATAACCAAGTTGAGCTTTAGCCTTTTTCATTGATTATAACCTAAATTATTAACCTTATCCCATTTTTCTTTGAAGTCTTTTTATTGTTTTAAACCTTGAAGGTTATTTACATTGTTTGCTTGTTTGAAACTTGTAATTTTAAAGGGTCCAATATTCTTAGAATTGTGGAACATGATGATAAAAAAATGAGCATAGAAAAATTGTAAATAAGTATATAGTTGTCGGACCCTGCTTCCGGAGCTCGACGATTGCATTCGGATACCAATATTTTGCACGACCACTTGTGTTCAACTAAACCCTTTTTGGGCTCATCTCCATTCAAGCCTG
>JANQAP020000137.1:395757-417879 GCA_026874005.2 Erythroxylum coriaceum
TTGTATTTATTTTGCTTAAGGACAAGCAAAGATTCAAGTGTGTGTATGTTGATCGGTGTGCATTAGGATATGTTTTTATAGGTAATTGGTATGTGTTTTCTTGCATAATTGTTATTTATTGTTCTAGTTTAGGATTCATTTTGTATGTTTTTCATTAAGTTTGATTTCCAATGTTGTTTTTGTGTGTTTGATGCTAATTGAGGCTAAGAATTGACTGTTTTTGTGTAAGAAAGAAGAGGGAGCAACTTGGTCGTTGAACAAAAGATCAAAGAAAAGAAGATAAGGAGAGTGCACCTATGCCAAATTCCCACGTTCGTAGGAATCATGCAAATTCACTTGGATGTGGGAATCATAGAAGAAATAAGAAGTGCATCCGTGTGTAATTCCCACGCTCGTGGGAATCATGCAAATTCCTATGGACGTAGGAATTGTAATCCGAGGTAATCTGCAAGGCTTCATTAAACCTAGGGTTTTTGGACTATAAAAACATCATTAAGCCTCCATTTTCAAGAGAGATGACACCCACCTGTAGAAACGCCATCCTTAAGTGAAGAACACATGTTTGGAGCATTATGGAAGGATTGAAGACAAGGATCATCATCAAGATTAGGCAAAATAGCACATCAACACCAAAATTCCAGATTTTGACAAAGAATAGAAGGACTCTTTCTATTCAATTTTCTACTAATTTAACCTCTTCTATTCTTTTGTAAAAATGGTTTATTTGATTGTTGATGATGTTATGGAGACCATGTTAGGCTAATTTCATTTTAAGGATTGTTTTTGAATTATTTTGTCAAAACTCCTATTTTATTGAATTGAATACAATTGTCTTTGTTGATTATTGTTCTTGATTGTCATCTTGCAACAAATCGAGAGAGTGAGTGAGATGAAATTTGTGTAGGATTGTACAATGAGAGTTGGGGACCTATAGACTAACAATCATCATAGTAATTGAATAGTTAGAAAAGAGATCTCGATTAGTCAATTGATCACCCATAAGATAGTTTAATAACTAATTGAATCAATAGAGTCATTGGGTAAGTTAAGAGATCGTTTAATTGATTCCCGTTAATTTGATTAGGGAAAAATAGTTACGCCTTAAGAGAGGTTAATTAATACATTCGAAAATCTATGGTAAGACACAATTCAATCAATCAAATAGGAGGGAGATAAAATAAAGAAAAAGTAATCTCTAGCATTTAGATTCTTGAATTTAGATTTTTTGCAATTATGGTATTTTCCATTGGTTACATTAGTCGCTTTTAATTTTAATTTAGTTTTCCAGATTATTTTCATTTCAAAATTTAGTTTCTTAAAAAAATTGTGTCTAAATTAAGCGATGTCTAGGCATCATTCCCTATGGGATCGATATTCGCTCTTTTTACTACAAGTCATGACCCGTGCACTTGCAGTTTTTGAATGTAAAACAAGTAGATAGGTTGTACCTTCAACAAGTATACACTCTAAGGCATCCACCAATGACAAATTAATTTGTAGCTTCTTTAGTTTCTCCAAAAACTTGGAAAACTGAGTGTCCACTTGATGCTGTTTCACCCTTTATGGATACGGAAGTTTAGGCTTGTAGGGTGGTGGTGGTGGTACATAGGGCCTTTCTTCTTCTATCTCCTTGCTTTTCCCTTTTTCTTGGCTATCCTTAGGCACACTTGGTTCCTCCATCTACTTGCCACTTTAAAGTGTAATAGCCTTGAGTTGTTCCCTTGGGTTGGCTTCAACATTGCTCGGTAGAGTAATTACATTTTTAGAAGATAAAACATTAGCAAGTTGACCTACTTGAACCTCCAAATTGTGCGTAGATGAGGGATGGTTCTTCACAATCTAATAAAACTTTGCCTCCATCCTCTTTTGGCTTTCCTCCTGGCTAGCAAACATCCTCTTTTGATTCTCTTCTTGAGTTGCCAGTTTGGACCCCAAAACATTCATCAGTTTGTCCATTTTGCTCTCCATCAATCTAATTCGATCTTGTTAAAATCTAGGAGGTCCTTGTGGTCTTGATTAGTGACCTGTATTATAAGTATTTCAAGAAAAATTCAGATGGCTTTTCCACCACATATTATAAGTGTTCGAATAAGGATTATTACCTCTTTGTAGCTAGCCCAAGTAATTTACATGTTCTATACCACTGACTCCTAACAAGAAACATTCAGCTGAGCCATGTTTGTTCTACCTATATAGCTCACATTGTACTTACATCGCTTTTTCCATAGATAAAGATGCTCTTTGCATATTGCTAAACTATTTTGTAAAAGCTATGATCTGTGCCTGCAAAGTTGTAACAAAGTCAATCGAAATCATAACCTTTTGCTCCTATTGCCCTATCTACTCCTCTCGTTGGACCACTTACAACTGTTGCTCACCAATTCTTCCTGAAAGTCGTGAGTGGCATCAATAGTCTTCCTCATCAAAGAACCTCCAATAACCGCATCTATGGTTCCTCTCATGCTCTGATTTACACCATTGTAAAATGTATACAATAGGAACTCCCTCGAAAGATTATGGTGGGGAGAACTACTCTATATTTCCTTAAATCTCTCCCAAACTTCATATAAAGACTCCTCATCACTCTACTGAAAATTTGTGATTTCCTTTATGATCCTCATCGACTTGGTCAATGGAAAATATTTCATGAGGAATGCTTAGGTTAGCTGCTCCCAAGTAGTGACCTGCACTGAATATAACAAATTGTACCACACCTTTGCTCAATCTTTCAGAGTGAAAGAGAATAGTCGCAACTTCATAGCATTATCGGACATCCCATTAAATCAAAAAGTGTTGCAGATCTCTAAAAAATTTGCAATATGCACATTGGGATCTTCATTGGATAGCCCATAAAATTATACACTATTTTGAAGCATATTAAGGAATGCTAACTTGATCTTGAAATTGTTAGCTTGAATTGTTGGCCTTGCAACTCCATGAGGACTGAATCCTGGCATTTTAAAGTCCATCAGTGTCCTCTCAGCTCCTACTTGCTCTCCTTCTTCAGCCATATTTCTTTGTATAATTTCTCGACGCTTCGCTCTTTTTAGCCCTCGTTCATTTTTTGTGATATTAGATAACTCTTTTTTGTTAAACTTAGTCGATCTTTGCATGCTCCTTATGTTCATGCACCTACAAATACATAAGGAAAATTGTCAGAAATCTTAAATCAAAGTAATCTAAACTAAACAAGATGCTAAATACATAATCCATAGTAACGGCGCCAAAAACTTGTTGATTGCAAAATAGTCTACTAGTTTTACACTCAAAAATCCCAAGTATATAGGTCATGACTTGTAGTTAAAAAGTAAATATCAATCCTACAAGGATTATGCTTAGGTACCACTTAATTCAGATCAATCTTTGTTTAAGAATCGAAATTGTTTTATGGAAATAAACTAGAAAATTAAATTAAATTAAATAACTAACAATGCTCAAATGATAATGCAAAAAATGTAGAAACTTGGAATTCAAGATTTTCACAACTAGAGATCACTTTTTTCCTATCTTGTTTCCCTCCTATGTTATTAATTGAGTTTTGCCTCACCTAAGATGTCCAAATGTGTTAACTATCCTCTCTTAAAGTGTAATTAATTGCCGCCCCTAGATAAATTAAATAAAGATGATTAAGCAATCTCTCAATCTACAAAATTACTCTACTAATTTAACTAGTTATTATGTTATCCTATGGGTGATCAATTTAATTAGCCAAGATCTCTCGTTTAACTAATCAATTAACTTGATGAATGTAGGTCTATAGAATGTCAATTCTCATTGTACAGTCTTACACAGATTACCCAACTCAATCTCTCATTCTATTGCAAGGTATAATATATATTCAACATTCATCAAAGACATCTATCATTCAAATTAATAAAATAAGAGTTTAATAAGATAGTTTAGAAGTAATCTCTAAAAGTAAATTGGCCACTCATAGTGTTTATAACATCCCCAACAATCAAATAATCCATCAGATAATACCTAGAAGAGAAAAATGAACGAAAACTAATTGAAGAAAACTCCTCCTCTCCTTTGCCCGAATCTGAAAATTCCTGCATTGGTATGCTCTTTTCTCAATTGCGAATAATAAACCTTGAATCTCCACCTCTCTCAAGACTTAAAACTATGTTTTTCACTTAACTAGGCCAGTCTACACGAAGCTCCCTCATCCATAGCAATTTTTTTATGCTTATATAGTCCAAAAAACCTAAAAAACAAGTGAACCTCGCGTACATCCTTAGTTAGACATCCCACGATCGTGGGAATTGACATGAAACCTATAATTGTGGGTTTTTGCATTATAATTCTTCCTCTTCTCTTCTCCTCTTATGGTCTCTAGCTCAATCATAAATGTGCCAACCTCCATTCCTACACCAAAATGATCAATTATTACCTTAAATCAACATCAAACGTAAAAGAACACAATAAAGATCAAACTAAACAAAAACATACAAAATAAATCCTAAAACATATCAATAATAATCTATTTTGCAAGAAACACATGCCAAATATTTAAGAAAAACATACACTAATGCACAACTATCAATGAATTGAGTCAAAATGGTGTGAATATTGTATAAGTATTAATTGGATTATCTTATGAATGTTGCATGGAAATCAAAAGAATTTTGCATGCCACACACGTTAATTGCGTAGCCATACATTTAATTATATGGCCACACCAGTGACATGTAAGTCATGGGCTTCCGCTACATGGTCAAACCTGTGATCATGTCATATAACTCATGGGTGTGACAATAGGTCACACCCGTGACCATAGTTGCACAGGTATGGCACCCTTATGACAAGTTTCTCCTTTAATTCACTAATTTATTACGTGGCAACTACAGGGTTAAAGGCTTGGAAACCTTGACCTAAAAGGAGACTACAAATAGAGAGAATAGAGGGTGGCGATAGACATTGAAGACTACACACACTACATTACACATTCTAACATTCTATTATTCGACATATCACAGACTTATTGTGGGACATAAACAAAGAGGAAAGAAGGTAGAGAAGTGAGGACAGAAAGTAGAGCCTAATCGGGTGAGGTGAAGAAGAAGAATAGTAGAGAGGTGGAAACAGTGTGAGCAGTCGAGCATTTAAGTGAGAACCAAGTAGAAGCAGAAGGCGAGAGCCAATGCAGGACGCTTGAGAGTGGCAAGAGATCACCGTAACTCCTTCATTCGAACCCTTGCTTACTGATTCTTTTTATTATTTTTCGGTTGTTTTACTAAACTTACTCCTCTATTAGTTGATGGACTCATACTCTGTTAGATTTTGATAGTTTATTTAGGTTAATCATTTAGTTTATTGCTTTAAGACTTTTCTTATACTAATCAAAATGGGATTGAAGTATTTGAATATGATGAATCTTGTTATTATCGTGATCGTCTGATCTCTTTTTCTTGAGGATTAATTTAGCTATTTTAGTTAAATAAGCATAATTGAGGGTCTGTGTTGTTGTCTTATGTTTGCTATAGTTTCTGAACTGAATGGATGTAAGCATGATCAAACTTTGAATCATTTTTCGTATTAAATGAAAGATTGACAGAAGAAGTTTAATATGGAATGAGAAACTATAGGTGCTTAGGTTAAGAATTAGAAATATATTAACTTAAATGGTAATTATTGGTTGGGTTTAATAATTAATTTGGATGATAAAGTTGCCAAATACGAAAGTTAGATTAATTTGTTATTTGGATTGATTTTAGAACCCGATTTGTAATTTTAGTAAGACAACTATCCAATTATTTTTCCCTTAGTCATGCATAGGTGATTAAATTAGTAAAATTAATTCTTAAGAGTTTTCCATTTCGGTTTATCTATTTGTTTTCGCTATTAGTTAATTATGTGATTCTCATATTAACAACATCATGTATGTTTCCAGCTATCTTCTCACAGCCTACACCAACTCCCATATTTCACAGTGATGCCAACACCATATAACTCCCATGCACGCTTCATGGAGCCAGCCACTATGGCTCACATTCTCATCAGCCTGCTTCACGTTCTCACTAACAGCCTTGTTTATGACGACCATGAGAAGCTTCTCACAGGTATGAGAAGCAAGTCATGGGTGTGAGATGTTAGGTCACACCCGTGAGGCTTTCTCACACCTGTGAGAGGCCACTTATAGGGGTGAGAAGGCCAGGTGACACTCCTCGTGCACACAGGACAGCAATTTCCTTTAAATCATCATTTTATTATGTGGCATCTGTAGGTTGAAAGCACAAAAACCTAAACCTATCAGCATATTACAAAAAGAAAGAATAGAGGCTGGCAACAAGACACACATTACATTATACAGATCTTTTATGCCACTTAAACTCATTAAGGGAGAACAAAATAGAAAGAAAGAAGGCAGAGAGGAGAGAAAAACAGTAGAGAGGTGTAAGTTTGGGATATAGGCAGAAAGTCAGAGCTGAAGCTGAATCCCAGTAATGAACTTGAGCAACCATTCGACTGGGTGATTACCAAGCAGAAGCAAAAGGTGAAAGTCAATGTAGGAAGTTTAAGAGTGGTAGGACATCACCGCGACTCCTTCATTCGAACAATTGTTTGCTGATTCTATTTATTATTTTACTAAATTTTGTTAGTTGATAGACTCATACTCTGTTAGCTTTTGATAGTTCATTTCAGTTATTAACTTGGTTTACTGATTTAATACTTCTCTTATATTGATTAAGATGGGATTGAAGTATTTCAATATAATATATCTTTTTATTTTAGTGATGGGCTGATATCTTTTTCTTGAGGATTAATATAGCTATTTTAGTCAAATATGCATAATTGATGGACTGTGTTATTGTCTTATATAATGTTATAGTTTCTGAATTAAATGAATGTAATAGCTAACCAAACTTTGCATCATTCTGGTAGTAAATGGAGGGTCGAGAGAAGAATTTTAGTATGGAACAAGAAACTATGGATGCTTAGGTTAAGAACTAGAGATATATTAACTTAAGTAGCAATTATTTATTGGTTTTAATAATTAATTTAGATTATAAACTTGTTGAATATGAAAGTTAGCTTAGTTTATTATTTGAATCAATTTTAGAACCCGATTGGTAATTTTAGTAAGACAACTATCCAATTATTTTCCCTTAGTCATGCATAGGAGATTAAATTAGTGAAATTAATTCTCAAGAATTTTCCACTTTAGTTAATCTATTCGTTTTTGCTCCCAGTTAATTTCGTTTACTTTTCAATCTCATTTTGTTATTTCCTTTAAATCCTTCACTTAACAAATAGGGATAGAATGTTTAGGATTGCAACTTTTTTTATTTTTGTTTAAGACTGATTTAAGTGAACCAATTTCACCTCTGTAAGAGACGACCCTAGGTAATCACTACAACTACCTCGTATACTTGCGAGTAGGATAGCCTAGGTATTTTTTAGAACTTATTTTGGGAATAACAATTTTTTAACGTCATTGTTGAGGAGGTGATTAGCGTTTTGAACTTGAATTAATTTTGATTTTTTTATTCGCTAAAGTGATTTTGATTGTTTATATTTGTTTATTCATACATGTTTTATTGTATTATTTTATTAACATGTTTTATTAATTTTCGTTATTAACATAGTTATGTCTTATTTTATTAACATGTTTTATTGCGTATTTTGCTATTAATTTTTATTATTAATTAGCATTGCCTTTAGTTAGTTTAAGCTAGGTAGGAGGATTATAGGAAGTGCACTCAATTAGTTTATGCTAGGAAGGAGATCTATAGATAGCGAACCCATCCCTTTTATTGATAATGTACGTCAAATACGAAGACCTCAAGGGGACATTAAAGACGATCATGAGGAACCTAAGCGTAAAGATCAAGTTAATAACCAAAAGATAGGTGAAAGGTAGTTAATGATGAAGGAGAATGCTAGACAGGTGATTAGCACTGCCACTTTATGTATACGTTTGGGAGAGTTAGCTAGAAATTATGAATTGAAGATCATCCACTACAAAACGTTGCCATCTTTTATAGTGTTCCCAATAAAGACCTCTTAAACTTCTTTTGGGAATTCTATACCACTCGTCAAACCTTTCCGTTGGATGGTTTAAATGAAGTTCAACTCAGAATAAGATGCTTTCCATACACGTTGAAGGATTAGGCCAAGGCATGGTTCTACCTGGTTCATTGACTATATAGGAGGAGGTGTACAATAAATTCATGAGAAAGTTCTATTCCCATCAAAAGAATTTTGAGTTATAGACGAAGATAGCTACTTTCACTTAAATGGAGGCAGAGACATTCCATAAGGTGTAGGAACGCTTCAAATTCTTTCTAATCCCATGCCCACACCATCATTTTCCACTTTATAGGCAAAACCAATTCTTTTATAATGGATTGACACAACAGTGTCAGTACACGATGGATAATGCAATAAAAGGAGCTGTGGGAGAGAAAAAGGATGAAGAAATGTAAGAAATCTTTGAAATGTTGGGGGCCAATTCTTAACAAAAGAGTGTGAGGAGAAGAAGAGTTGGAGTTAATGAAGCGAGCTTGAATTAAGAATTGGCTAAGCAGTTAGCTGAGTTAATAATTTATGTAAAGATGTTAACTACAAGACTAACCCAAAACATTCAAAATGAAGAGGTATATAGTATATATGGAACTTTTGGTTATGGAGCTAATGTTTTTTCGTATTCTTGTAAAACCTTCTATAGATGGGGAAGAACAAGTGAACTCATCTAACGATTTTCATCTAAGGGAGAGAAATGATACCTATTCAAATACCTACAATCTTGGTTGGAGAAATCACCCTAATTTTTTGTGGTAAACCAATAACCCACCAGTGCAATCCCAACCACAGTACCAAAATTTTTAGAGGCCAAATTATTTTTAAGGGCAATCCTTAAATCAAAACCTTCCAAGAAAGCCTTCTTTGGAGGAAAGCCTGAAAGCATTCATTCAGTTAACAACTCAGAATCAAGAAATGAACAATAAGAGATTTGACTCCTCGGAAGCGTATGTTAAGAGGATTGAGATTTAAGTAGGGTAACTTGTTTCTCAAATGTATAACAATCAAAAGGGAAATTTGCCAAATCAACCTGAATAGGCCCGAGCAATTACTATTATGAGAAGTGGTAAAAGTATTGACAATCATATTGGTAGGAGAGCCTCGTCGAAGAAGAAGACGAGCTGAGTGAGAAATGCAATGGGAGAAACTCTTCATGTCACATTTAAAAGGGTAACAACTTAAGCATGATACCAAGGACAATGAAGGAAAAAAACTGCACAAGGCGATGGATACTTTTCGACCACCAATTCCATATCCAAGCTACCTTAAAGTATTGAAACAAGATGAGCAATTTTCCTATCTATATGGCATGCTTTCTAAGGTCAATGTTAATTTACCCTTGTTAGACGTAATTAGGAACATTCTGGCTTATATAAAGTTCTTCAAGGAACTAAGCACCACGGAACAAAAGTTTGAGCTTAATGAAAAAGGTCCTAGTTTCAGAAGTAGCAAGTGCAATTCTACAGAACCCCCCAAACTGAAAGATCTTGGACGTTTTATCATGAAAGTATTAATAGGTAATAGTGATGAGGTTAAGGGTGTGCTTGATCTTAAAGCAAGCATAAACCTTAGGCCTCACTCTAATTATGAAAAATTGGATCTAGGACTGTTAAGAACTACGAACTTGTGTTTACAATTAGTTAATAAGTCAATTTGTTATCCAAATGGAATAATGGAAAACATATTAGTGAAAGTTGAAGGATTGATTGTTCCCATTGACTTTGACGTCCTAGACATTGGAGAAGTGAAGGAGAAAGAAAAGGAGCATTCTATACTCCTAGGGAGGCCTTTTATGGCCACCACTAACACTTTGATTAATGTGAAGAATGGGAAATTGACCATGATCATCTTGGGAGAAATATTAGAATTTTCAATCTTTAATGTTAAAACTATTCCTACTTCTACTATTTCTAAAGACTGTTCCTTTTTTGATCAAGTTAATGCTGTCGATTTTGATTTTGCCTTGTAGGAAGAAGAAGAAAAGAAGCTAGACTTAGTTAAAGAGAGTGATGAATGCTACCAATTGCTAGTGGATGCAAAGTGTTTGGAAAATTCATGGAGATAGATTCAAATGGAAAGGAAAAACCTCTGGAATCAATCACTTTAAGTGACCCACCTTGAGTATAACCATTGAGGCGTAAAGGTACAAGAAGTTAAAAAAGCAACCCATTTAATTTTTGTTTATTTTTCAATTATCTGTTTGTTATTATTTTTCTTAGTGAACCTTAACTTAGTTTGTTTCTTTATGTTCATAGGCCTACTCTTCTATCTATTCTATCTATTTTCCTTGTATTTGTTCTTCACTCCTCGATGTAGTACACTATGTTCCATACTAGATCAACGCAGTGATCACCCCCACATTCATATCATATTTCTATCATTTTCTTTGTTGCTTATCAGTTTAATGTCTTTTAGTTTTTAATGCTTGTCCTTGTTCCTGTTAATTTTTGTCTTTTATTTTAGACCCCTCTTTTACCTTTTTGTATCATATTAGGAATAATGTGATATTTAAGTACGGAGGATTATTATTAAAAATGTGTGTTTGTCATATGTTTTTTTTTCCAATTTAATAGTTAGAGATGCATGGTCATTAAATGAACTTGATTAGGATTAGAAATGCATAATATGAGTGAATGAGTAAACCTACATGCTTAGACTGATTAACCTAGATTTCGATTAAAAGGATATTAGTTTGTTGTGATTGATGAATGCCATCTTTCTTTAGTAAGAATTTGAGCATTTTGAAATATTCAACACCAAATTCAAATATTCTTTGCTGAGAGTGTTCTTTCATGATTAGGAAACTCTAGAACTTACTTGGAAATACAAGTTAAGTTACATAATCTTATGTGAATGTTGAAATGATGAAGGAAATTAGGATTTACCCCGTTAGCTTAAAAGGACACCATGTGAGCGCCCTTGAGCTTAAATGAAACCTTTTCTTTCTTTAAACCCAAAATATGAGCCTTAAACTTGATTTTTTATCCTTTTCATTACACTTTCCATAAGGGCAAGTTGAGCATTTGAAAGGGTGTAATCAGGTTTAGGGAATAAATGTGGGGGAATCATAGCATATAGTTAGCTTTTGAGTTAGGGATGAGTATGGTTGTGATAATTTGTATCTCTCCTCTACATTTTTACTCTTCTAAACTTATCTTCATCTAAATTAAAAAATCAATAAATATCAAGAAGAAAGAAAGAAAATATAAATTAAATAGTAAAAAATAGAAATAGACAAAAGGGAAATAGAAAAAGAACTAGAAAAGAAAAGGAAGGAATAAAAGATGAACAAAAAATGATAAGAAAGGGGAGAGGCAAAAAGAGAGGGGGATTCGGAGTGCTAATCTTGTTAACTTAATAGGAAAGAATTGAGTGTCTTATGTTTTTTTTTTGTATTACTTTAAATGCTTAATTAGTTCTATGGTTTTAAAGTGCAATTTTCCTTTTTCCTAGCCTTAACTCGGCCTTGTTACAACTAAAATAAAGACCTTTAGATAGATCTTTGTATTTGATCTGAGTGGTGGAGATTGGATTAGTAAGCAAGCTTATGGTAGATGCCTTACTTGAAACGAACAATGAGTGAATATATCCTACCTTTGAATGCTTGAGAGGATGGAAAGTGAAGTGAGTATCTATCACACTTATTAATGGTCTTTGAGTTGAAATACTTGTTAAATTTGGCTAAGTATATGGAGAATAGCTTGTTCATGGAATATTATCAGTTTTAAGTTCTCAGGTTGTGTTTGTTGAATTGATCATTGATATCTTTGATTATTAATTGGGAAAATTATTGTTTTCATTGTTTGTGCTTTTATAGTCTAGTGTTCTTTGTTTTACTTGGGGATAAGCATAGTTTAAGTGTAAGGAAATTTGTTATGCCTAGTTTCTAGTTCTTTTAATTGCTTTCATGTCTTGATTTGGGTTACAAATTATTATGTTTTGATCCAATGTGAGATGAATTAAGTGGAAATGGTGTAAATGTTTCATAAACGTTAAATGGAGAATTTTGTGAATGTGGCATGAAAAATAAGAAGAATTTTGCATAAAATGGGTGTGAAACATTAATTACATGGTCACATATGTTAATTGCATGTCACACTCACTTTAGCTCAAGTCTTCTCACGATGATCTTCTCATCCACCTAGTTCTCATCGTGCTTCTTGATAGCCATAGTAACCTTCTCACCTAGCTCCCGTCCATGATTTTCACGTTGACAATACCATGCATGTTTCCAACTGCCTTCTCACAACCTACACCAGCTGCCATGCTCTCACCTTGCCAATTTCCATGTTACACAGTGATGCCAACACGATGCAACACCTATGCATGCTTCACAGTGCCAGTCGCTATGCCTCACGTTCTCACCAACCTGGTTCCTTCTCATCAGTAGCCTTACTTCTCATGATTGTGAGAGGCAATTTACAGGTGTGACATGTTAAGTCATGTCCGTAAGGCCTTCTCACACCTGTGAGAGTCCATTCACGAGGGTGAGAAGGCCAGTGACACTCTTTATACAAAACGGACAACATTTTGCTTTAAACCATCATTTTATTACGTGGCATCTGTAGGTTGTAAGCATGAAAACCTAAACCTAACATGGCACTACAAATAAAAAGAATAGAGGCTAGCGGTGAGACACACATTCCATTATACACATCTTTCAAACCACACAGACTCATTCAGGGAGAAACAGATAGAAAAAAAGAAGATAGAGAAGAGAGAAACACAACAAAGAGGTGTAAGCTTAGGATGGAGGTAGAAAGCGAGACCTGAAACTGAGTCACAGTAATGAACTGGAGCAACAATTTGACTAGGTGACAACCAAACAGAAGTAAAAAATCAGAGTCATACAGGACGTTTGAGAGTGGCAGGACATCACCGCGACTCCTTCATCCGAATACTTATTTGCTAATTCTGTTTATTATTTCTCTGTTGATTTACTAAACATTGTTAGTTGATAGACTTATACTCTGTTAGCTTTTGATAGTTCATTTTAGTTATTGACTTATTTTACTCCTTTAATACCTCTCTTATACTAATTAAGATGAAATTGAAGTATTTGAATATGATGAATCTTTTTATTTTCATGATAGGTTGATCTCTTTTTCTTAAGGATTAATGTAACTATTATAGTAAAATATGCATGATTAAGGAACTATGTTGTTGTCTTATGTGTTGTTATAGTTTCTAAAATGAAAGGATGTAGTAGCATGATCAAACTTTGCATCATTTTGGTAGTAAATGAAGGGTCAAGAGAAGAAGTTTAATATGGAACAAGAAGCTATAGATGCTTAGGTTAAGAACTAGAAAAAATTAACTTAAGTGGTAATTATTGGTTAGGTTTAATATTTAATCTGAATGATAAAATTGTCGAATACGAAAGTTAGATTAGTTTGTTATTTAGATTGATTTTAGAACCTGATTTGTAATTTTAGTAAAACAACTATCAAATTATTTTCCCTTAGTCATGTATAGGTGATTAAATTAGTAAAATTAATTCTCAAGAGTTTTCCATTTCGGTTTATCTATTCGTTTTTGCTCTTAGTTAATTCCGTTTACTTTTCAATCTCAATTTGTTATTTCCTTTAAAGCCTTCGCTCAACAAATCGGGATAGAATGTTATGATTGCATCTATTTTTATTTTTGTTCAAGATTGATTTAAGTGAACCAATTTCACCTCCGTGGGAGATGACCCTGGGTAATCACTATAACTACCTCGTATACTTGCGAGTAATATAGCCTAGGTATTTTTTATAACTTATTTTGGGCACAACACCATGCGTAGGAGATTAAATTAGTGAAATTAATTCTCAAAAGTTTTCCACTTTAATTAATCTATTCGTTTTTGCTCCCAGTTAATTTCGTTTACTTTTAAGTTTAATATTGTGATTTTCTTTAAAGAATTCACTCCACAAGTCATGATAGAATGTTTAGGATTGCGTTTTTTCATTTTTTTTCAAGGTTAACTTAAGTGAATCAATTTAACTACCGTGGGAGACGACCTTGGGCATTCAACTACAACTACCTCGTATACTTGTGAGTAAGATAGCCTAGGTATTTTTAGAACTATTTTTGGGCACAACAATTAACTTAATGACTAATGAGAAAATGGTTTGTGTGTGATGAGTCATTAGAGATGACCAATGAGAAAATGACACGTGTGTGATGAGTACTTATAGATGACTAATAAGATGATGACATGTGATAATGGAGAGTATAAAAAACAAAATTAAGAAAAAGTTGCTTCATTTGGAGAGTGAATCGTGAGAGCCAAAATGAAAGAAGAAAAGAAAAGCAAACAAGGAGAACAACGGTCAAGGAGAAGGAGAAGAAGAGTGTAGCCATTTTTTATAGACTTTGATGGTGATTTGGAGAAATCTTGATCAAGTCTAAGTATTTATCAAATACCCAAGAGATCGAAAGATAAAGTGGTAAGTTTTCCTAGCTTAAGTTATTAGTTTTATGGGTTTTTGTGTGGGATGGATTTATTTGAAATCAATGGTGATTTTTGACTTGATATAGAGTATATAATAAGCTTGGAAACATTTAAAGGCTGAAAATAAGAAAACAAACCAAGAAATCAAGGTTGAAAGAATCAATCATGGCTACAGTTTATAGTGTGATATGATTTAAAATTCTATTTTCATGTTTTATGATGTTCAAAGCATGGTTTTGATGCTAATGAAGTAAAGAAATGAAAAATAATTGGTTTGGAATTGGTTTGAATTCATTTTATGTAAGTTTGAGAATTTTTATAGTTAGATGATTAGGAATGATATTATGTGAATTGAGTGATGTTATAGGTTTTAAATCATATATTTGTGATATGATATGATAAGAAAATGGAAGGATAATTAATGTGTATCATATTCAACCAAGCTAAAAAAAATTTTGTGTTGAAAAATTATAAAGAAAATGAAATCATAATATATATATATATATACATATATATATATATGTATATATATATATATATGTATATATATATATATATATGTAGTGAGGACAATTCGACCTTAAAAGGAAATGTAGTTGTTGGCATGAGTTGTTGAAGTTTGATTATGGTTATGTTGTAAATAAGTTGTAATTTTAAGGTTGTTATTATGAAAAATCAAATGGAAAAAGTTACCATTTATAGCATTACATATTCATCCATATGGTCAAGTAAAGGGTTGAGATAGTATTTTGAAGAAATTGATAAGTTAGAATGAGTAAAAGATGGTATTGATGTAATTTGCGAGGTTAGATTTTAAAACAGAGAACAATAGATTAGGATACGGAAGTTAAAGTGGAAATACGATTAGTGTATGAATTCGCGATTAAACACTAATCTTGAATTCAATTAAACCAAAATATAGTTTTAATGCCTTATTTCCAAATTTGGAAATAAATGCCTAAGTGAAATGTGATTTGTGTAGGTAAAGGAGAGCCACATAACCTATGAGTGTGCTTGTCGATAAGTTTATGAAACAATGAATGTATTTTTTAATTGTTCTATATGAATAAATTCTTCACAAAAGAATTGATGAAATGTAATTTTAAATTATCCATTAAATTGTATGATTACGAGTTCTGTTAGTATTGTTATGAATGAAAAATCTTCCTATGATCAATTTTGAAAAGAATATTAGTTGTTTTTAGTTACTAACTGGTTTAAATTCTATGCTAAAAGTTAAGGTACCTAAAAGAAATGAATTTTATACTATGGTACACTGTTACATTTTATACACATTATTTTTAATATACTAGTTTGATTATTATACAATGTAATGTGTTGTACATGCATTTTATAGATTATGCTCTATTTATGGTGTACTAGAGTAATTTAAACGTTTAAATGTATTATTGAGGTTATAATGGAGATCACGGATAGACTAGAGATGGTTCTGGACTCGATTGGAAAATTCTTGAAAATTTTCAAAAAACTTCGAAAGGCCACCAAATGAGTCAGAACAAGCTTTAAAAGCTGCAAAATGTGCTTTAAAGATTTAGGTGATACTTTTGAATGAAATCTGGATGATTTCGATGACATTTAGTGATTTCCATATTCAATTTGAAAATTCTTTCAGGCAATCGAAAAGTTACCGAATAATTTCAAAATATGATGAAAAGCTCCAGAATTAGGACTGGAGTCCATAGGAACTGAAATGGGTTAAAATGGAGGTTGTTTGGATAGAATCCAAGTAATCCTTAATTATTAGACTAAAATGCCCTTTTTGGAAAATAATGGGTATTGATGATTTTAAACCCATTCAAACTTTCTAAAAGCATTCAATCAATAAGTATTGACCCTAATTAGATTATTTTATGGTCAATTTGAAAACAAGATGGATGTGGAGTTTTTGAGATTTAATTCAGTTAGTTGGTCAATTAAATGCATTAATGGGCAATTCAATCTTTTTGTACTAATTAAGGACAATTTCATCTTTTTACATGATATTAGTGGATTGATGAGTCATTAGAGATGACCAATGAGATGATGATTTGTGTTTGATAAGTTATTAGTGATGACAAATAAGAAGGTGACATGTGTAATCCATTAAATGAGTATAAAAAGCAAAACTTAAGATATTTTGCCATATTCTTTCAACATAAACCTGAAATTAATGAGAGAGAAACATGGGAGACAAAAAAAAGGGAAAAGAAGAGAAGTATAGGGTGAACATCGGCCAAAAAAAGTGGTAAGTTTCCTAGCTTTTCTTCAGTGAGATGGAAGTGTTTAAGATTAATGTTGTCTTAGTATTACTTTAATGTTTCTTTGTATGGAATTAGTTGAATATGATAAGAGAGGAATGTGTAGTGGGATTCTATCTTAGGTTAACTTGAACCAGGCTCAATGTGTTGGCCATAACCTGGCCTACAGACCTCTAAATTGGGTGATTCTAATTGTAGATGAAACATAAGACATACTACTAAAAATCTCCTGAAGAAACTTAGACCTAATTCTAGATTAATGATATTGAAATTTTAAATTGAAAATGGTAACCTAATACTGCCCCTATGTTAAAACAGTTTGTGATATTTGGTACATTTTTTCTGATTTAGAAGTTGAAATGGCACGACCTTTGATGATATAAAAACCAGAGACATAAGGAAACAAATTTCTAGAAGACCTAAAAAACTAATTTGAACATTTGCTATGTCAAAATTGAGGAACACTTTGAGGTATGGATTCTAGACATGGGTCATAATTATGACTCATCATAGATGATTGTGATATGGAGAATTAAATTAGGTGAGATTGTGTTTTAAATAAATTGGTAAGATAGAATGGACAAAATATGGTATTTAAATGACTTTTGAAGTTAGATTTGGAAACAGTGATCAATAGGTTAGCTTACGGAAGTAGGCAGAAATATGATTAGCGTGTGTGATAGACGATTAGATAGAAATCTTGAATTTGATTAATTGAATATGTAGTTTTAATGCATTATTTCCTAATTTGGAAATAAATGCCTTAGCAAAATGTGTTTTGTGTAGGTAAAGGAGAGGCAGCGAATGCGTTAATGTGCTTGACGATAAGTTTGCAAAACAGTGAGTGTATTTTAACAGCTTTATATGACTTAATTCTTTATAAAAGAATTGATGACATGTGAGTGTTCTTTAAATTGTGTTTATGCAAATGGTTTTCATTTGATTATGTAATGAATATTTATGCAAATGATATTTTACAAGTGAATATTGCTAGCATAATTATATGCTTCGACAAAATATGAGTTTTAATTTGAAAGTTAAATTTAGTATGATTGGAAGCGACATTGAAATTATGCATAAATTGAATGATTATGAATCCTCCCATAATTGATTTCAAAAATAAGTTGAATTAAAAAAGTATGAGTTGCTTTTGCTTATGGTACATTGTTAGGCTTTATACATGTTATTATACTAGTTTATAGTAGTAAAGCTATTACAGGTAAGCGGTGTAGAACCAGCTCTATAAATAGTGGTTAACCAGTTAAGGGTAAGCGATGTAGAACTAGCTCCATGACTTGTTACGAGTAAGTGATGCAGAACCAATTCTGTAACTACCAGTTTATAGCAGTTAACTTATTACAGGTAAATGATGCAAACCAAATCTGTAATTAGTGGTTAACTAGTTACGAGTAAGCGATGCAGAACTAGCTCCATGACTTCATACCTAGGGTACCGTATTGTTATTTTAAAAGTAACTTGAGAGATGTCGTATTGTATCAATTCTAATGGATGGCTTATTTTCGATATAAAAGTTTTCAAAAAACTTATTGTCACTACTATTTATTGTTTATAGAAAAAGGAAAAAGAAAAATGGAAACTTGTATATTATAAGTTTAATGTCAAAAAGCATTTTGGAATGGTAATTTAAAAAATTGAAATTATTTTTCACAAAATGTTATGTTATTACGAGATTTGATGATGCATGAATAAATTGTTATAGAAAATGTTTTATCATGAACTTTATGATTGCAGTTATATTGTCATAAAAAGTTCAATTTTCTTATAAACTGATTACACTCACTGTGCTCATTTAGCTCACCTTTATTTTTAGGTTTTTAAACAAACCACCCCAGGTATGTGTACATGTGTTGCAGTAATTAGGACTCTGCCTCAAAATTATTTGTATCATCGGGAGCTATTGTGTTTACGTCATTTTTGCTATGTATGTGATATGTTTTAAGTTATTTTGGAAAGAATTCAAAAATGTGATCTGGTGAATATTAATGTAATTGTAAAAATCTTTTCTTAATGAACTACGAGGACTTTGATCCTCAATGATGTTTTTAAAATGTTAAGATTTGTATGATTTTGATTGCTTGTGATATGGATCTAAGGTCTCATTCCAAAAGTTGAGATGGTATATGAAATATTAGAATTGTTGTAAAATGTGTTGTGCAAATTTTTTGAAAATTTTAGGAAGGCCAAAATACAGCTGTTGCGCTGCCAAAATTTTTGATAAAGTGGCTGAAAAAGGGAAAGGGTATCCCACTATTTTCTGCACTTTTAACTTTCAAAGTATAAAAAGTTTTCCTTTGGTAGAGTTAGATATCGATTAGAAGGCTACCGTGGGGTCGTCAAGAGGGCTTCACTTGGGTTCCTAAAGGGGAAACTCCAGGATAGGTCCTTTCAAATGGTATCAGAGCCTGTTTTGAAATAGATCTGTCTCTATACATGTTATGATTTCATAATGAGGTTTTATGTGGTTTTATGAACAAGGCAACCTAGAAAGTTTGTTATTTTTTAGTGTTATACAATTTATCTTTGAGATCACAGCATAATGCATCGATGAAATCTTAAGGGTCTCAAAGCCGCACTAGAGGCTCCAACACTTGAAGTACCTTCAGCTCAGGAGGCCAAGCCAGGGTGGTTCAGTAAATGTTTTCATTTATGAATCAACCCCGTTCAGATCAGTAAAGACTGAAAAAATCGCTGTTGGAATTTTGTTTTTACCTTTAGCAAATAATATAGATACGGTCAACGACAATGTGCTAGCCATAGGAGGCCCTAGTTGTGTCAAGGACTTTAATCGAATGTATTTGTAAGTTAGACGCAAAACTGTCTAATAGGAGTAAAGACCCCGAAAGTGCCTTAAGTTGGTTGGATCAGGATAAGAATAATAAATTTAAATGGCTTGGTGATAGAAGCATGAGACGACTAATATTGTCTAGTTAGAGGTTAGTCAAACCACCTACAATATCCAGAGACTCCTGAAACACTAGGGGCTCAGCACCAAGGTGTAGTTAATGTGGAAGGAGACCATCTGCATAGGTTGGGGTAATTGCAGTACCCTAACAAGATGCTAAGCATACATCCAGTATAATGATAGGTAATGATAGTGATGAATATATTAAGATCAATCCTAAAACTATGCACTCGTATGTGCTAAAAGATTTCATTAGATAGATTAGTGTGAAGTTGGAGCTTTTAGAATGCCATTTGATAATGACTATTTTCACTAAAACTATGCCAGTAGCATAGGACATTCATAGAGGTAGTTACATAGTAGTTAGACTTAAAAGCTCTCTAATGAGTTGGTCTTATTAGATATTTATGACTATAAAGTCATACTAGGAAGGAAATTGACTAATAGTACATTTTGTCGATGTAGATTGCTTTTAAAGGAAATTAAGATTTGTACATAAGGGAAATGAGATATAGTATTCCCCGGGAAAAGTATAATGCTCCCATCTCTTAGCATATCTGCCATTGTAGCTAAAAAAGTGTCTAGAGATTACTATATAAGTTATTCAGTACTATGACTTAATAATACAGAAGTCATAGTAACTTAATAATCCCAAATTATTCGTTAGGTTATTCAGCATTTTAATGCTGGAAACGTAATTTATGAATATATCTAGAGGATGAAATTGCTTATCATGGTTGAATTAGGCGAGGATTAATTATTGATACAAGCGAATGGTAACTGAATTTTGATATGTTTAAATGTTATTACCTTTTAGAGTGATTGATAAATCAATTTTAGCATAAAAGTTTTTCTTATGGTCAACTCTATTTTGATTATACAGTGATTTGTGGATTCATGCTAAGTAATGTTATGGATGACATTATGATAGAATCTTTAATCAAGATTGATGACTGAACAATATTTTTGGAACAATGATCAGTTTGATGTAAACTTCCAATTATGTGTATATTAGTATATCAATTATAAGTATTGGCATTCATTATTTTGAGTTTTTTTTACATAAGTCAATTGCTGTGTTTCTTGAAAATCATATGAGTGAAAATGGTGGAAAATTTTTTAAGGAAATATGAGTGATAAGTTTTGATCCATAATGGAGAATTATCTCAGTAGAATTTAAAGCTATTATTTTACAGATAATTATATTTAACAATTAGGAGAATGATAAAAAATTATGTATGCGACCTATAAACAACTATAACATGGAGATTTTAGATGTTTAAAAAAATTTAGTAATTAATAAAGTCTCATGTTGAGTTCTGGGGTACCTAAAATCACATAAGTGTTTTGAGGTATTAGAAATGGACAAGTAAAGACATCTTTATTAAACATCATAGTAAAGCAGTGGAAGTGTGTGATATACTCCCTGTTTGGAGAGATTGAGGTTTAATAAGCTCAAAATTTCATTAGTTAGTAAATTTTGAACTTTGAGGTTAATTAAATGGTTTTTATGTGAATAGGACATTATGTTAGTGTCTTCAAATATGATCTTATATGATTTGACATTACCTCTATGTAGTTGTTAGTGTCTTAAAATATGACATTTCCCAAAGAGTATGCTGGGAAATGATAAAGGTACAATAAATAGTTCACCTGTGGTTATGGATTTGACATTCGAAAGCTAAGGAGTCCATGTGAGGCATAAGAAATGGAAGACAAATATTATTGAGTTTTGTTTATAATTAGAGACAATAAGAAAGAACTATTTATTTTTTTAAAAAGTATGGGTACAATTGTTTTATGGAGAACCCCAAGTAAAAGTTTCAATAGTAGTAATCTATGTAGATGAGAATCTTGATAGTGTTAAATGGATGGTTCGATGTATGGTTAAGTTAACAAGGTTGTGATTAAATTGATTATTAGTGGGTAATGATTTCGAAAAAGAAGTTTCATGTGGAGATAAGTTATGAATTTCGATAGCATTTTGTTGAGAGGCAACGATACATTAATGCTAGGTTAGGAATGGTGTATATTGGACATGGCTACACTCAAGAAAGAAATTCCAGATTAAGTAACTCACCAATGTATGCTATGCATATAAGGAACCCAAAGAGGCAATATGCCTTGAAAGTGCTTTATGATTGAAAAGATATTAAAAGGGTGATAACAAAATATATGTTTAAATGCTTGCTAATTCAACAAGTCAAGGTTGAAAGCCAAAGAACCAAAAAAAAATTAATTAACCACTCCCTATTCGGGAATGGAAATGGAAGCATATTACGAAGGATTTGATGGTAGCAATTTTATGAAATCTAAGCAAATATGATAATATACGAGAGATAGAGGATCAAATTACAAAATCTACCCATTTCTTAACTATCTAAAGTAAGTATCCTCCTTATAGATTAATTAGTAAGTGATTGAAAGTATATAGTTACATAAAATGCTAGTATATGAGGATGAGATAGATAAAAGAAAAT
>JANQAP020000137.1:451875-480036 GCA_026874005.2 Erythroxylum coriaceum
ATCTACAATTATTGACTTCTTTTTCCACATCCTTGATGTTCTACATTCCTTCCACAAAATGGTATTTTAATATGAATCAACAAATGCTCACAGCACGAGTAAAAGTTCACAACTTTTCTTTATCATTCAACTAGAACACTAAATTTGAATTTTACAACAAACAAAGAGAGAAATAGGTTTGAAGCCTGAAAAGATATTCAAATTGAACTGCTTCACACCTGACTGACTCTTGAGTTCTTCAACAGCTTGTAATTTCTCTTTTGTCTTCTGCAACTCATGTTGTAACGCCTCTATAGTCTGTTTGGCCTCACCATCAACTAATAGGGTGTTAACCATTCTCAACACCTTTGTATTTGCAGCAGAGTAGTCGCCATGACCAAGCTGGGAAGAATAATGATTGTGTTGGCATAGTCTATGAAAAAGAGTAAAATGGAGTGTACTAATCATAAAAAAACTAACAAGTACCACCGAACTTTTACTCATAAATTAAGGCAGCCTTTAAAAAGTGAAAAGCAGATGACAGTCTTTCTAGATTCACGAAGAAGACACATTCGCATCAGTCACAAGGCATGATTCCAACTAACTTCAGTATGTAATGAACTCTTACAAAAAAAGAATTAACTTTGATTTATTACTAATTCTATTATTGTCAGTATCAATAAAAAAAATAGAGTTAATCAAAACCCTGAGGACCATAACGTTGCATATATAGATAAAAATTATTGGCAAGAAAGCTGAACGCAGGGTAAGTTCCTAACTGGAAGTATTAGCATCTACATCTGCTGTATAAAACATGGAAGGTAATCTATACAATAGATAGATGAACTGTTTTGATATGCATGTCTCATGGTGTCACAAGTATTATTCTCTAGGCTATGTAGAAAGATCTTTACTAGCATGTATGACCTTGTCTTCCCAATCACATTCTTTGAAGAGGAAGTCATTTTGCTGAGTTATATATTAGCTGTATGCCACTTTAGGAAAGTCAATTTCTTGATATTCCGAAGAACGTGGGATCCTAAGAGATTATTCTCCTTTAATAGGAGACTATGAAATTCTAGGATTTGTCTTCTTCTCGTAGGAGAGTGTGAAATTATAGGAGACTTTTCCTTTTCTAGAAAGTGTGAAACCCTAGAAGATTGATTTCTACTCTAAAGTGTATATAAATGTGTATCCTAAACCATTTGGTAAGAAGATAATTCATTCTCCCTTCGATTTTCTATCATGGTATCTGAGTCCTATGGTTTTTTGTTACGAGTTCTTCAAGTAGCCTTCACTGTGGCAATTTTCGTGGGACATTATTCTTCTGTTTTTTTCTTGTACCTAATATGTGTGCATCTGAGATCGTTCGAGATTCGAATAAAAGGGCCTTTAGTAGTTATGAAATTAAGAACTGAGGCATTTATTGGGATTTCTTGAGAAGTCCTCTAGAGTTGGTTCTTTGGCACTCTCACGGAAGCCTTTATTTTTTGTTTACATGAATGCCACAGACAAATATTATGCCGATACTTGGATAACTAACTATGGTGCTGCAGACCATATCACTCACTCCACACATTTATTTCACACGTACATATCATGCCCTAGTAATAGGAAGATTGTAGCGGTCAATGGTTTGTTAGCTACTATTGTATGAATAGGCGTATATATTCCATCTTCTCTTTGTCTAAAATATGATATTCATGTGCCAAAAATATCAAGCAACCTTGTGTTTATTCAAAAACTTACAGATTTTTCTCCTCTTATTATTGTGTTCTTTAGAAACAAAATTCGATGAGAAGGATCGGACTTGCTAAGGAAAGGAACGGTCTTTGTCATCTTGAATCTTATAAAAAAATCATGAATAATTTGTCCATATCATTTCTTGATACTTCAACTAAAGATGTCATTTGACTTTACCATTAACACCTTGGTCACCCATCTTTTATAATTTTAAAATTCATGTTTTCACACTTGTTCAAAGGATTAGATATCTCAATTTTTTATTGTGAAATTTCTGAATTGGTAAGCATACTCGTATACCCTTTCCTATTACTACTAAAAGAAGTCCTCATCCTTTTCATTTCATTCATGGTAATATTTGGGTCCTCTATTGTTCCTAATATTTCTGGCGCTCGTTGGTTTGTCTCCTTGATTGATGATTGTGCTCAAATTACATGGCTTTTCTTACTCAAACAATTGTTATTCCTATTTTTCATTACAAGATTCAAAATCAATTTGGAGTTAAGATTAAAAGCTTAGGATGGACAGTGTTAGGGATTGCTTTAATCAGATTTTGTCACCTTACTTAAAAAAGAGAATTATTGATGACTCATCTTGTGTTGACATCTCAACAAAATGGGGAAGCTGAGAGGAAAAATAGGTATTTACTAATGTAACTCAAGCTCTATTCTTTGAAGGGAATGTTCCTAAATTTTATTGGGGAGAGGTAGTTCTAATTGCCACACGTATGGTAAATAGACTTCTCTCACATGTGTTAGACAATAAAAGTCACATGGAAACCCTTAATATCTATGATCCTAGCTTTAGGACCTCAAATGGGCTTCCTCCAAGAGTATTTGGTTGCACTGCCTTTGTGTATATTCACAGCCAACACAGAGAAAAGTTAGATCCCCATACAATCAAATGTGTCTTTCTAAGTTACTCACCTACACAAAAAGGGTACAAGTGTTATAACCCTTTATCATGAAAGTTATGTATCTCATCTAATGTCACTTTCATTGAAGAAAAATCAGATTTTTTCAAGTTCTACCTTCAACAGAAGACATCAATGATGGAATATGGTATCTTTTAGTGTTTTGGGGCCACTTGACATTCTTGCATCTGTCACAAACTCATCTTTAGCTGTAAGTCCTGTGTGTATCCCAGAAAATACAGAAATCCCCTCCTGTCATCTAATTTAGTTTGTCCCAAAAAATACAAAAATCTCTTGTGTCCATCCATGTTACTCAAGATTTTCCAAAATATTCAGAACTGCATTTAAGAAGAGCAATTGTTCGAGACCTAAAACAAGTCCAGGAATCCAATGCAAACTCTTTAAATGAGCCCATGTTAAGATTTGATCCTCCTTTACATACACCGTCAGTTGAAACACGCACAGATGAATCCCACCTTCCTATACATCACTTAGTCACCACCCAACAAAAAATTCATCGCAAGTCTAAATACCATTTCTAATCTTAATACTGTTTCTGAGGCATTGTCAGAAAGGAAATGGAGAAATGTTATGATAGAGGATAAGGATGCATTAGAGAAGCATAGGACAAGGGAGATTGTTGATAAACCAAAGGGAAGGAACATAGTTGACTCACTGAAATATAAAGTCAACAAATCACTAGAGAGATATAAAGCATGGTTAGTAGCTCAAGGGTACACTCAAAACATAGGGAATTGAATAGCAAGTGACATTTGCTCTAATGGCAAAAGTCAATACTATGAGGATTTTGTTGTCTTTGGCAAGTCACTTTGACTAGCAACCTTTGCAATATGATGTGAAGAATGTCTTCTTTATGGAGATCTAGATGAAGAATTGACATTCCACTAGGCTTTGAAGAAAACATGACTAAAAAGTTTGTAGGTTGAAAAAGACCTATATGGATTGAAACAATCTTCTAGAACATGGTTCACTAGATTTGCTAAAGTTATGAAATGGTCAAGATCTAAACAAAGTCAAGTTGATCACTCTCTTCGTAGGGGGAGTAATTGTACTTCTAGTATATGTTGATGATATTATTAGAAACAGAAATGATGAAAAAGAAAAAGGTGAAATGAAGCAACAATTGGTCGATAAATTCAAGATAAAGGGGCTTTAGAAATTGAAGTCCATACTTGGTATTGAGGTGGCATATTTTATGCAATGAATTTTTATGTCTTAACAAAAGTATGTGATTTATCTCTTGAAGGAGATAGAAAGATTGGATGCCAAGTGGTCTCTACCCAAATGGACCCGAACCATAGAATTGGAGAAGCGAAAGAAGAATGAGTTGTTGATAAAAAAGATGCACCAAAGACTAGTAGGCAAGCTCATATAGCTTGCTCATACTTGACCCAATATAGCATACTCAATAAATATAATTAATCAATTCATGCATGATCCATGAGAGTTGCATCTAAAAGCCACATAAAGGGTGTTGCATTACTTAGGAAATCCAAGGAAAAGAACTTTGTTTAAAAGGAATAATCATAAGCCCTTACTGATGTGTACTGTGTAGGATCTATAGTGGATTGAAGATCAACCACAATTTATTGTACTTTCTTTAGAGGCAGTTTAGTGACTTGGAGGAGCAAGAAACAAAATGTTATGGTTAAATTATCATCAGAATCAATGTTTTAAGTAATTACTCAAAACTTTTGTGAGTTGTTATGGTTGAAGATTATTCTACAAGACTTGAAAGTTAAGTGGAAAGGTCCAATGCAGCTCTAAACCTATTGCTTATAACCCTATTCGACATAATAAGACAAAGCACATTGAGATTAATAGACATTTCATCAAGGATAAACTGGTGGAAGAGCCTGTATGCATGTCACATGTTCATTACAAAGCCAACTAGCTGCTGTTCTAACAATGGGGATGAACAGTTCAAGTTTTTATGATATTATTTCCAAGCTGGGAATGGAAGACGTTGTGGGAAAGAATTTTTCTATATTCTCATATATTTAATAGGAGTATACAACCATATATAGGACATTACAAGTAGGAATTTAAATTTGGAAATTTATCTAAAGCTATCTAATGTAATCCCTTAATTAAAGAAATTTCAAACTTATCTGTTTACAGCTTATCTATATCTAAGTATAATCTATTTACAGCTTTTAGTATCTCAACACTCCCCCTCAAGCTAAGGAATAGATGTCTTCCATTCCTAACTTGTATACAAGATCATGAAAACTTGAACTATTCAGCTCCTTTGTTAAAACATCAGCTACTTGACGTTCTGATGGAACATAGGACATACACACTAACCCTTCTTCCAATTTTTCTTTAATGAAATGTCTATCAATCTCAATATGTTTTGTCCTATCGTGTTGTATAGGTTTATGAGCAATATTGATGGCTGACTTATTGTCACAATAGGGTTTCATAGGGTCGTCCCATTTGACTCTCAAATCATCTAGAATAATCTTCAGCTAGAGTAGTTCACGCAATCCTTGATCAATAGCCCTAAATTCTGATTCTACAAATGACCTTGCCACCACATTCTGCTTCTTGTTCCTCCACGTTACCAAATTTCCTCCAAGAAACATAGAGTACCCCGTAGTTGACCTTCTATCCACTATGAAACCTCCATAGTCAACATCGGTGTAAGCTTCTAGAGCGAGAGTATTGTTTTTCTTGAACAAAATTCCTTTCCCCTGACTGCCTTTTAAATGTAGCACCATATAAGTAACTTGAAGATGAGGCTCTCTTGGATCATGCATGAATTGACTGATCATGCTTACTGAGTATGCTATGTCTGGCCAAGTGTGAGAAAGATATATGAGTTTACTAACTAGTCTTTGATACATCCTTTTATCAACAACTGGTTCTTCTTTAGATTCTCCCAACTTGTGGTTTGGATCATTGGTGTAGAGATTGGCTTACACCCAATCTTTCCTTTTTTTACCAACAAATCAGTCACATACTTCTGTTGGGATATACTCCTAACTCTTTAAGGCAATTCAAGTACATAAAGGCCACCCCTTTCCTTAGCAAGTCCAATCCTCCTCCCCGAGACCTGACCCTAAAAAACACGGTGAGAAGGAAAGAAAGTAACATAACATTTAAGATCATAGGTAAGCTTTTGAATAAAAAGTAGGCTAGTCGACAATTTTGGAATATGGAGAACCCTTTTCAGAATAAGGGTAGGTGTAGTGTGTATATCTCTGAAACCTACAATAGTAACTAGAGAGCCATTGGCCCCTATAATCTTTTTGTTACTTGGGCTTGGGGTATAAGTGTGAAAGAGTTGAGATGCGGGTGTTATATGGCTTGTGGCACCCGAGTCTATTATCCAAGAATTGGTATGAAAATTTTCTGAGGCATTCATGCAAATAGGGAGTAAAGGTTTACCTGAAAGAACCAAAGAACAACTCTTAGAAGGTTTTTCAATAGTCCCCAACAAGCTTCTCAGCTTCTCAATTTCTTCACTGTTTAATTCCATTGTTCCTGAATTTTCCTCAACTTTGGGCTGATCTAACATATGTGCTTGGGACCTCTGTTGTCCCCAACAGTTTCCCCATTCTCGACTTGGTGGTTTACCGTGTATTTTCCAACATGTCTCCTTTGTGTGCCTCAGTTTCTTAGAGTGGGTGCACCAGAGGTTGTCCTTATTCTCCTTCCCCTAGTTTTCTCTACCATAATGCTTAGATAGATCACTTTTTCCTTTGTCCTAAAGATCAGTTTTTGCTAATAAGGCTAACCTGTCCATGGTTTGTGGTTCAAGTATAACACTCCTTCGACCTTCTTCTGCTCGAATCAATGAGATTGTCTCTTCTAAAGACAGAGTGTCCTCTTTTACAAGGACTTGGATCCTGACCTGATCAAATTCAGCATTCAGCCTAGCCAAAAAATCACACAAGCGGTCTTTTTCAATGAATTTCTTCAAGATGATAGCATCCTCAAGGCATTTCATCTCAAAAACTTGATAATGATCGAGTTCTGGCGACAGATTCTGCAGCAAGTTTGCATATTCTATGACAAATTTATCTCCTTGCTTAGCAGCTGCAGTTTTGATCTTGATCTCGTACACTTGAGCAGCATCACGAGCCGTCGAGTATGTGAGAAGAATGCAGTCCCAAATATCCTTCAAGTGACAAAAAAACATGCATGAGTCACTAATCATGGGATCCATAGAATTCCATAGCCAGGACATTATC
This sequence comes from Erythroxylum coriaceum, assembly GCA_026874005.2. Taxonomy (NCBI): domain Eukaryota; kingdom Viridiplantae; phylum Streptophyta; class Magnoliopsida; order Malpighiales; family Erythroxylaceae; genus Erythroxylum; species Erythroxylum coriaceum. The sequence continues at coordinate 458,731 of JANQAP020000137.1, forward strand.
ATGGAATCCTACTCATCCCATGCTTCAAACATTGGGTTATCCTTTGTCGGTCCTGTTCCAAGAAGATGACTAAGACTCCCTTTGCCCTTGAGGTATGTACGGACAAATTGAGACCATTTGAGATAGTTCTTCCCATTAAGTTTATAGGAAGCTGTAATATTTGTAAATCTCCAATTTTCTGAATGGTTCCAAATTCTTCTGGAGGGTTAGATCTGGTGGAGACAGAGGTTTGAGAGGTTGACATGATTAAGAAGAAGATCCTATAGTGAAGAAGAAGATACTACAGCAATTAAGGCTACCCTAATGAGAATCACCCAAGAGAGGTAAGGACGAATGAAGCGATGAAGGCTGGAACACACAAGAGAAGAATAAAAAATTAGGGTTTCGGTAATGCAACAATGAAGGTTGCTCAAAGGACAAATCCCAAAAAAAGAAGCCCTACGACTCTAATACCATGTGGGAAAGAATTTTCCTCTATTCTCATATATTGAATAGTAGTATACATCCATATATACGACATTACAAGTAGGAATTTAAATTTGGAAAGTTATCCAAAGCTATCTAATGTAATCCCTTAATTAAAGGGATTTCAAACTTATCTTATCTTATCTATTTACAGCTTATCTATATCTAAGTATAATCTATTTACAGCTTTTAGTATCTCAACAGACATCTATTCCTTAGTTTGAGGGAAAGAATCATATACTTTTTTGAGAAAGTCAATTTCTTGATATTCCAAAGAATATGGTATCCTAAAAGATTGTTCTAATAGGGTGGCATCCTAGGAGATTGTCTTCTCCTGGTCGAGTGGACTCCTAGGAGACTGTTTTCCTTTCCTAGATGAGTGTAGAATTCTAGGAGATTAATTTCTATTCTTAGAAATTGTTTCTTTTTATTTTTTTTCCTACTCTAAGGTGTATATAAACATATAATCCTAAATTATTTATTATGAAAACAATTCATTATTTTGTGTCACATTTCAATATAGCATCAATTTATAGCCTCTTAGAAAAGAAGGTATGAGGCATTATGCCCTTTAGTTAATAGCCATAGAAGAACTTCTCAACCTTTCACCAAAAAGACATAGATAAGCTTCAACCATTCAATTGTAAAGCATTTCTTATCCAACAAGCCATTAGAATTCAAACTAAAACATTCAATTGTAAAGCATTTTTTATCCAACAGGCCATTAGAATCCAAACTAAAGTCCTTATGGCTCTTGAGAACAGAACATACCTCTAAGGACCACACAAATTCCTTAGGACGTGAACATTACAAGTAATACACTACATCAATGACTCAAGATAATAAAAAATACTAGCAAATAGTCCAGTACTAAAGTTAAAATATTGATAATACTCGTTCTTACTATGAATAAGTAATCAAATTAATGACCTCAAACTCATTCATAAAAATTTTTTCAACTATCAAATTAGGCCCTCAATATATAAAACAACAAAAAGAAGGGAAAGATTCCAATGTCTGGAGAGGTATACCATAGAACTAAACTATATCTATATAGGAACATGGAAGTATTGTGACCTGATTACATCAACATGAACATCATACAAGATGCTATAAATAGAGGAATTTTGATACCAACCTCATTATGCAATTACCAATAGAAAGTCAATTTATAATTAAGTTCAAATTATAAGATGAAAAATCTCACCAATTCTCACAATACTTTTGAGCCTACCTTGGACTCCAATAAGGATATCTCTGAACGAAGTCTATCACCCTCCCTCTCCAATGATTTAATTCTCTTGGCTTCATTATTTAGTCTCTCATTGAGCAATTTTATTTCATCAAGTTGACGGTTATTCACTTCCTTTTGTTCACGTAAGCTACTCTCAAATTCTTTGAGACAATGCTCCTTCTTTGTAAGGGTTGATTCCCAATCCTACACATAATTGAGAAAGATAATGAGAAAAAATCATTAGAACTGAGGAGAGAAGTGAAGGGGGAAATGGAAAAGGAAGTGTCTCAATTCCAAGACCTGAAGAAGAGCAACATTGGATGCTTGATCCCCTGTTTGCTCACTATTGGACCTCTTTAATTCACTAACAACATACTTCAATCTATCTCTCTCTTGAGTAACTGTTGAAATCTGCGAGTATCAAGCTATATCTTTATAAACCAAGCAATAGAAACACAATGGAACACACACACCCACACAAACAAATATACACAAAAAGAAACGAAAGTAAAGATGGTACCAAACATTTAATCTGGATCATGGTAGTTAGGCAAGAGCTAAGTTCTACACATGCATATGTCATTGCAAATTAGTTTTCCAAGCAAAAAACAAAAAAAAAAAGTCTTCTATTTACCAGTGGCATGAAGAAACATTCAAACATCAGAAGCACTTAGCCAAGAGTGATATTGGCTCAAGACGCAACGGAAGAAAAAGCATCCTTGAATACAAATGATGAGAACAAGACATCCATAAAATGCACCAAAAGCAATTAATAAATAGTAGAAGGGAGATGTAACTAAGGCAAGTAATGTGTTTTCAGCAAGCCGAAGGGGGTGTAAATGAAGTAAAAGCTAAGTGATTGGAAGAGGTCATAGGGAAAAAAGGAAAGGCAATTAAAAGATATTCTTACAGTATAAAAAAACAAATGAGCAAAGTGATTGTAGATTCTACCCCATAAAAAGGAAATTTGATTTTGATCTTTAATTGCAACATTAACTCTTGGAATCATAAAATTTATTAATGCTTGCATATGTCCAATGTACTATAGCTCTCGACCCCGAGTCAAACTAGGAACACAAACAATAGGACAAAGGGGAAAAAATTATTCAAAAGAAAATTTTGAACACTCCATTTACACATGAAAAATTACTCCATAGTCTTCTCTCCCTAATCAAACTATCACCTTTTGGACTTTCATGTAGCTACTAGCTATAAGAAGAAAGCAAATTTAGCAGAAGTGTCTTCCTTACACGCACTTCTACATATGGATTACTCTATTGCTCTAAACGACATCAATAATTTATTTTACTTCAAAGCTTTTTTATGTAAAAGGGGATCATTTTCAACTCCATAAAGCACTTGTGAGGAAAGAGGCAATCCAGACAATCTAAGAATAGAAAAAGGAGAGGAAGATGAAATACAAAAACTATATATAGCACACTTTCCATTTGAATTAAAGTCTACCAACAATTCCATCCGCTTTATCTCTGACACCAACACTTCTGCTTTCTCTTTAGTTAAAGCAGCCTCAATTTCAGCATTTTGCTTTGCAATTTGAGTTGTTTCCAAAGCCACCTCCATTTGCTTCAAGCGTGCATTTGCCTCGCCCATCTTCATCATGTAATCAATAACCTCTCTGCATTGCACAGAAAATCCCATTAAGAGAAAAATAAATAAAGGTATATGTATCTTCTATGTTCTAATAATATGGTTAACTTAAGCAATAGCATAATAGAGTTGCAACATCAAAGCAATAACTATTTGCTTCTTATGCAAAAAGTTTACCAATTATTAGGATATTCATAACCTTTTCCATCTTTCAACTCAAACAACAATTTTAGAAAAACATTAAAAGGATAATAAAGGATTTTGGACAGTATAAGTCAAAATATAAATTATACTTTTGTAAAGTTGCAATCTTAAAAGGTATTTCATCAAAACTTGACACATCTGGGATGTCTTTAATCATTGACTTCCAAGAAAACAACTCATCCTCTAACTTCCTCATATTCAGCTCAAGTTCTTGGAACTTAGATAACTCTGACTCTGCTCTTTCACTGCGACTCTTCTCTTCCAACAATTTCTCCTTTAAAAGATGAATGTCTTCATATGAAGATTTCAACTTTCTTGCTTCTCTCACTTCAAACTCCTGGTAAAACGTTATAATGCATAAATTACATGACTAGCTAGAAAGCAACTCAGATAACAAAATAATACTTTGCAGCAAATATTAAGGGTGTATTATAAACTCAATATCTTCCCAAAAAGAAATCCCTAACAATTAATTATCCTTTTCTTAATATTTTTCTTGAAATTCCAAGGAAAAACCAATATTGGAACAAAATGGGATGAAAGAACAATTTTGAAGAATTACTTTGATTGTTGGCTTGTCAATTTCCTTATTTGTGCTAAATTGTTAGGATCTCATCATATTTCATTGGGTGTTACTGTTTTCCTTAAAAAGACGAGAATGAGTAAGATTTTGCATGCCTTTAGTTTGAATAGAACCCTCCAATAGTTCAATGTATTTGCACATGTTGCTTGAAGGACAATGATGCAATGTCCTTAGAAATTCAACAACAATCCAAAAAGTACAATATCATGTATTTCCATGCAATGTTGTACTTACATGAAATGCATTACAATCCAAGAATGGATTAACAACAATAAACAGAGAATATGATGCATAAGAAAACAATATCAAGAATGAAAAACTTGAAACCCAGGTCGCTCTACAATCCTTGGCACATCTTATTAACAATACAGATGCTTCTTTTTCCAAATTTAAATCAACTTCGCATTATTAACTACAGCAAGTGGATATCTACTTGTATATAACAAATGAATACCAAGAATAAAAGCCTCATACCGATGGCAATCTACAAACCTCAAAACCAAACAATTTTGAAAAATGCCTTAGTTTTATTTATATTCAATCCCCTCTATACTTGTAGAGTTGGATTTTATCAACTTTGAGCCAAGAAATTCAGCAAAAAGAAATTCAACAAAATTACTAGAACTCGTTAGCCAACATTCACAAGTTTCAGATAAAATTTATATAATTTGCTCAAAGAATTTAAAGGAGAATGGTTTTTTTAATGATATTAATCATTTCAATAAATGAATGTTGCAAGTCCCTTCTTCAAAACTGAAGAAATTCTAGATAATTGCAACAAAAATCTTCAAGTAGCTTTTGATGCAATAGTTTACGACATCAAAATAAACCTGAAGTAAAAGCATAAAAGTAATAAGGAGAGACCAACTTACAAAATTCCTAAGCTCTTCTTGCAGATGTTTAACCAAATTATTGCTCTCTGTAAAGGAACATTCTTGGTTTGCAGAACTTGATAATTTCTTTTCCGATTCAAGTTTTTGGATCAAACACTGAAGAGAATAATGGAAATATTATCAATTATATGACCACACTGCCAATGAGATTTTGAAGGGCATCCCCTTGAAACCAAACTAAAGTAGCTTGCTAGTAAATGTATGCAAGCCATCAAAGCGGGAAAACATAAAAGATTAATGCACCTCATCAAGTTGCTTTTTCAGATCTCCTAACTGCTCCTTCATGAGTTCTGATTCTTTCTCAGCATTTATAGCTCTCAATTCCATTTTCTCAAGCTACAAAAAATAGAAGTGTCAATCCTATCAATACTGGTGCTCAGTAATAATATAAACAAAATTCACGAGCTACTAACATCTGCCCTTATTTTTGAAATTGAAAACTTTGATTCTGTTTTTAGGTGCGCAAGCTCATCATTCAGACGTTTTTTCTCCCTTTCTGTGCTTTCAGAAAGATGGCTAAGCTTTCTCTCTAAACCTTTTGCTTTTTCTTCAACAGAAGTTGCGATGGACTCAGCCTTCTTTCGAAGGTTCTTTTCACTCTCAAGTGTTACCTGATATCATAATGGGACCAAGAGGTCATTAAAATTTGAAAGGGATGGGTTAGAACCAGAAAGAGAGAGAGAAGTTTCCACAAACAAAAAGAGCAAAGGCAACAAAAATACTTAAAATTATGGTTGTCTCACAAAATTAAGAACTAGAGTAAAATTTTAATATTCAATTGTCACTCCTAAAAACTAAATACTTTACACTAAAGATTTACCTACAAGCTCTCATCTACTATTTGATAATCAATGTAGATGAAGATGTTGAAACTAAAATTAAAATTCATATTTTTATATGCTTGTACCTTCTCATAAGAACAAAATTAAATCATATTTTCATATGCTTGTACCTTTCTCGTAAGAATTTTGAAAGCAAAGACAAGGTAAGTGATGATCTCAATATTACACCCATAAACGATATATATGCTAGTATTGGCAACAATGAATGCACTAGGAATGGCGATTTTTTCACTTATGATGAATATATGTACAATAATAATTCCGGGTAGTAAAGGACTTAAAGGATGCCAATTTCCTATATTTCTACATGATATTGTACATAGCAATGATATGGATGAAAATTTTTAGGAATATGGATAATTTTTTCTACAATCATCATGCTAATGGTTATTGACCAATCTACTTGATGACGTTCATATGCATACTACATGAAAAATTAGATGAGGCTTCTGTCTCCACACTCATTGGCTCAAATTATGAAGCAATGAATCTAGGAGAACAACTAAGATACACGTACTATGGTTGTTCACATCATGCATGACCATAATTATAAACAAAATTACAAAAATTTCCTAGAAAAGAAGAGCCCCATAACCAAAATGTTAAACACCAAATGACCATCAGCCCAATAGGCTCTGACCTAAAATAGCAAGCATACTCTATTCAAGTAAGCAACATATCTCATCTAACTTAGTTATAAAAAATAAACATACGTTAAAGGAAACAAGTCTACAAAGTGTACCTCAAGTTTACTATGTGATTCCAGTTGCTTCTTGAACCTTTGTTGGGAATCATTAATCTCCTTCAAAAGTTGCTCTTGCAGTGCATGTTCACGTCCTTTGGCAGCAGCAAGTTCTTGCTCTGTATACAGAAACTGATCTCGAAATCTCTTCCTCTCAGCTTCTGCCCAAAAGGTAAAACTTAATTCAAGAATTTAGCCTTTCCAGTAAAACGATTCCATTCACAACATGCAGTAATTAGAGTTCCTTGTTACAGGAAATTGTTTCAAGATATAACCTACCGACTTTGCAAAAGTTTTCATTCAATGCCTCCAATTTAGATTGATATTCCTGAACTTGCTTCTCTGCATTTCTCAAGGCGTCCAGAAATTCCGACTTCACCTAAAAAAGAACAGCAAACAATTCAAAAATCAAAGAGAAAAGGGAGGCGATTTGGAGAAAGTTGAGAAGGATTATTACCATTTGGCGGCATTGATAAGTGCAGAGCATGTGATCGGAGGCGGTGGCAGGAGGGGGAAGAGAAGAATCCGGAGGAGGAGAAGTAATGAGAGGGTGGTCCTCGTAAATGACAAGACGATTATCGGAGGCGGGGGCCGGGGGGCTTTCGACGGAAGTTTTAGACCTCTTGTTAGGTGGAGTTCGGAGAATCATTATGGGGAGTCTGGTCTAGGGTTTGAAAGGCAATTCCGGTGACGCAGGAGGTGCTATTGGATGGTGAGAGAAGTACACATTTGAAACGAAAAGCGCCGACGATATTAAAAACAAAGCTTGTTAGCATTAGTGTGTAATTGTTCGATACCGCGGTTTAAAATATTAGGCTATAATCAAAGATAGCTTGCGTGAATGGTTCAATACTTTTATCCCTTAAACAGAGGTCTCAAATTTGAATCTTGATAATAGAAAGACTTGTTTAATCAGCATTTTACTTCTTATGAGTTGATCCGGTGTGAGTGAGAATTAGTCTAAGTGTAAATAGTTTAAAAATATCTTCCTATAGTTGGGACCCTCATAAAACACTTTATGGGCTAACCCAAAAAAAAAAAGGGCTGATTTGGTTAAATGCAAAGTTTTTAATGTAATGTAATGAAATAAAATAAAATGAAATAATTTATAATAGAATAAAACGTAAATAGAAAATTATTATTTTGGAGAAATGGAAGGATTGATAATATAATATAGTGGAATGTTTTTTGGATGAAAAGTTTATAATGTAATATAGTATAAAATTGTTCATCATTTTACATTCCATCTTAAATCCCCAAAATCGGAAGTTTTTCATTTTTACTTTTAGGATAAAATGAGATGCAATATAAAACTCTTCTTTTTTATCTCATTCCATTCCATTCCATTATAAACTCTCATTCCAAACGATGGAATAATCTTACATTCTATTTCATTAATAAACCCTCAACCAAACATAAACAGTAAAAATGAAAAATCTTCAATTTTGAGAGTTTAAGATAAAATGTAAAATGATAAACAACTTTACACTATATTACATTATAAAACATTCATCCAAATAATATTTCACTATATTATATTATGAACCCTTTCATCATCCCTCCCAAACAACAATTTTCTAATACTACATCCATTTATGTTCCATTTCATTATAAATCATTACATTCTATTCCATTAAAAACTTTACGTCCAATTAAACATAGCCTGAAGGTCTTCTGTTCCGATTTAAGTTTGGGTGACACTATTTGATTTAGAACCCATCTATTTTTAAATCACGCATACAAAATAGTGCTTTAAAAATATCTATTTTGAATTTTTAAATTACAGATACATATACAAAATCATGGTATAAAAGATGAAAGTATTCTTTTTTTGTGCAAAAGTGGAATCCATACATAGCTATATGAAGGCTCTTAATAACTCTAAAGAAGTCTCTGAATTACAGATTAACCTCAATAAAAGTCAATTCATAATTTCAAGAGGTGCTTCTTGGACGGCTTTGCAAGTTGCTTCCATTATTGGGACGATGGAAAAAGCTCCACTTCTGCTATACTTGGATCCATCAATCTCAACAAAAAGACTTTCTTTCCTTAAATGCAATCATAATATAGAGAAAATTCAAAGAAGAATCAGCTCTTGGGTGAATAAATTTCCATTCTTGCGGGGAAGCTGCAACTCATAAAATTAATTCTCTAACTCTATGCACATATAGTGGGGCCACACATTTTCCTTTCAAAGAATCTTTCCAAGACAATTAAGAGAATCTTCAAAGACTTCTTATGGAATCACTCTAATGGTGCAAAGGGAAGTGCTAAAGTTAAATGATCAAACATTTGTTATCCAAAGAAGAAGGGGGACTCAGTGTTTATTCAATGAAACTCACTAATCAAACACTCATCCTAAAGCGGTTTTGGTGGAACCTTGAAGATAAAAAATCATTATGGATCCATTCCTATTTTCTTAAAGGGAGAGGCATATGGGAAGTCAGCAAGAAAGCATCCAACTCCTTATTTCTGAACCAACTTCTCCGAATGAAAAATCTTGTCCAAAATGATATGTCTTGCTCCATCGGTAATGGGAAGCTAATACCCTTATGGTTTGATAACTGGTCAGGTCAGGGAGCTCTCATTAACTACTTAAGTGAACTAAGGAATTCTATCAATCTCTGACTTCACACAAAAATGGACTCACTCATCAATGAGAGTAGTTGGCAGTTCCCTGTAAGCATTAGTCATTTGCAACCTCAATACTCTCCCAATCCTCTCAATCAAGACACCTTCTTCTGGCATAATTGACCTACTCATCATCTTTCTAATAACTCACGAGAAACTACTTAAGGTTGAAGATACCAGCAGTGGAGTGGTATGGAATTATCTAGAATAGGATCATACCGCCTAAAACTTCCTTTCTCCTGTGGCTAACTATTCAGAACCGACTTAACCCAATTGATAGAATCACGTATTTAAATGTTGACCCTTTATGTCCTTTTTCTTCAGTAGAGGAAGAAACAAAAGATCACTTATTCTTTATGTGTGAGATCACCAACCGTACATGGGAAGCAATTAAAATGAGATATATCTGTCCAATACAAGCTAATAAATTTTTCAATGCTATTCAATGGTTGTATTTTTAATGAACTCTCCTGAAGTTGAAACACGTTGCAGCAGTTAGCATGTTGATAAGTTTAAAGTGCATCATGTGTTTAAGGCATAGTTTGATATGTGTTTAGTTGTTAATTCAATCATTTAGTATGTGTTTGCGTTAGAATTGTGTTAGTTTGTTAATTAATTGTGTTTTACGTGTTTTATGGGTTAATACAAGTTTTTGAGCTTGAATACTATGTTTTTAAGGTACCTTGATGTGTTTGCTAGAATTTCAGGCTCAATATCGAAGAATAGAGGAGTTTCAGAGGTAAATCGGGCCATAACACAGGCCCATGATCGTGGCAGGCATGCCACTATCGTGACAAAAGCTTCAAGAATAGCCCATGCCACGATTGTGGCTTACATCATGTAGACGCACAGACACTTACGAATTTCACGTTTTAAGGGACTTTTTGGATCTTTTGGACCCCCGAAAAAACCCTAGGGTTACCAAAATATAAAAGACTACTTAAAGAACAACAAGTGAAGAGAAAAGGGGAGCCTTTTCGTGCAATCACACTTGAAACCCTAAAGAGACAATACTGAGAGAGAGAAAGAAGAAGAAGGAAGAGGAAAAAGAGGAAGACGAAGCTGACTCGATGTGCTTCCCAAATCAGGAGGTTTTTTGATGTCGCTGCCTTCCATTGTCTATTCCAAGTCGTTATTTCCTTTTCGTTTAGATTTTATTTATGTATAGAATTGAGATGAATAGTATGATGAAAGGATTTGGAATATTGATGTTCTTCTAAACTCTCCTTCGAGATTTTATTTTGATTTAATATTATCCGAGTTCATTTTGTGTTATTTGAATTGCGTACATGATTTGTTACGTTTCTTGCATAATTCAGTAATAAGCTGAGAGGGTGAACAAAAAAAACGATTGGATCAGATTAATGACAGTTAGGTGATTCAATCAAACCCATAACTAATCAGATCGATAATTACACAGAGAAAGATCTCGTGTAAGACCTGATAGTTTATTAGAGTGCTTTAGATCTAATTAAGATTGTGAGTCTTTTGTTAATTGAGGGATTCCAAATTTCATAATCCAATTAGGGTTTATAAATTAGGGTTTAATGGTTATAACTCGAGAGAGAGTAATCAACCCAAGGATCGTCTAGAACCGACGCCCCATTAATACATAATCGACTAGGTTAGTATTAATGATAGGTAAAATCTTCTTTCTCATAACTTGTTAATTCTCTTGATTGATGTCCATTGTGTTTCTACATTGTCAAAAATTTTATTTCTTTTTGTGTTAATTTATGAATTACAACTCTTGCCAATCAATTTCTCGAATTTACTTTTCTTATGAATTTTATTTCCGTTATTTCAATTTCTTTAGCCTTAGATAACATAGAATTAGATTAGTCCCCCCTCCTTATGGGATCGATACCTCTTATACTACAGTTGCAACCCGTGCGCTTGCGGTATTTGAGGACTTATAAATTTTAAAGCTCAAACGACACAATCAAGTTTTTGACGGCATTGCTGGGGAGGGTGGAGAATAGTTTAGTTCTCTTAGTCTAAGGTGTTTTAGTTAGTTTTTAGTTTTTTGTTCTTCCCCTTTTGTGTGTGTGTCTGTGTTCTTACATAAACATAAGAATTACAAGAAGTTCAAGTCGCATAGCTAAAACTATACAGTTTGACATCACTCGTTTAGAACGTTTAATTAGAAGAGCTCGGCATGAAGAAGAAGAATAAACTGTAAAAGCAACAATGGCCAAGGAGTTTCAGCGAGATTTGGATCAAGGAGCAAACAAAGGGCATCAATCGAGAACCCTTATGGACTTCATAAGATTGGACTTTGATAGTTGTCAATTTCATTGTGTTTTAGGGTTTAATTTGTTAAGTATTTAGTGTTAAATTAAGTGTTGAGTGTGTGTTTAGTGTGTTAATTATGTTAGTTTATGTGTTTAAGTGTTTTTATGGGTTAATATGAGTCTTTGAGCTTAATCATTATATTTTTTTAGGTACTTTGATGGGTTTGTCAGTGTTTCAAGGTAAACGGTAAAGAGCGGAGAAAATTCGAGGAGTTTTTAGGCCAAAGACATAGCCCACGATCGTGCACAATAGGCCACGATTGTGACTGATAAGGACGAGCTAGAGTAGCCAGGCCATGATCGAGCACATAGAGGCACGATCATAACAGAGAGCTTCCATTCAACCATGATCATGCACATGGAGGCACGATCATGACAGAGAGCTTCCATTCAGGCCACAATCGTACACATAGGGCCACGATCGTGACAGAAATGGTTAGGCGCTGGCCACGATTTTCTACCCCGACTTTGACCTAGAGCGCGCAAAGTATAAATATAACGTTATGAGACAGATGTAGCAGCTTGGAGAGTCTGAATAGAGAGCTTTCACGCCAACCACATTTTGGAAAAGCCCTAGAGAGTTTTTGAGAGATTGAGGGAGGAGACGAAGGAAGATAGATAAGGAGATGAAACTTGACGAGATTTACTTCCCGAAACAAGTGGTTTCTCGCTGTCACTACCTCCACGATCCATTCCAATAGCAGTTTCTTTGTTTATTTCAATTTTATTTATGTATGAAATTGGGATATTTATTGAAACTGCTGTTGTTGAGCATTGATTATTGTCTATACTCACCTTCGGGTTTTCAATTCTTAAGATTAATAAAGATTAATTGGTTGTGCTTCTTTTGATTTAATTGTAATTCAATTTTTGCTCGTAATAATTTGGCAATAAACTGAGATGGTGAGTCGAGTGAAAATAATCAATTTGGGCTAATGAGAGTTAAGTAAATTGATAGGTAAAGAATTGGATTGAACCGGTAGAGTCATGTAATAAGAGATCGAGCATAGATTCCCGGTAGGTTAATAGACAACTTAGAACTAATTTAGGTTTTGGATCAATCACGAATCAAGAGATTGTGATTTCATAATTTAAATTAGGGATCATCAATTAGGGTAAGAATTATAACTCGAGAGTGAGTAATTCACCTTAGGACCGTCTAGACTCATTAAGCCGAGAATTGCATAATTAATTAGGTTTTCGTTAATTTTGAATTGAATCTCCCTTTCTCTCACTTGATAGTTTCTAGGTTAGTTTTGGGATTGGTTGTGTGGTTTGTTTTCATATTTAGATTTCTTCAACTCAATTGTTGAAATTAATTGTTTAATTGATTTATTTTCTGCACTATTTTATTTCTTTTGAATTATTGTAGTTGAGTACGACCTTATCTTTTAGGGCTAGAATTCTCTCGTCGTAGGATCGATACCTTAGGTACTACTTAAATGTCCCATGCGCTTGCGGAATTTGCCAAGGTTAATAAATATTAAAACTTAGAGTGTGTAACCTTACGATCAAGTTTTTAGCGCCGTTACCAAGAAGGCGAAATTTAGTTCTATAGTTTAAGGCGTTATAATAGTTTTAATTTTTTTTAGTTTCTTTCGTTCAATTTAGGAAGCGTGCTCTTGCATAAACACAAGTCACGAGAGGTTCAAGTCATGCAGCGGAGATAATAGATCTTGATATCACACGATTAGAAAAAACCTTTAGGAAAGCTCAGCAAGAGGAAGAAGAAAAGATAGAAAAGTCAACAATGGCTGAGGAATTTCAGAGAAATATGGATCAAGAAACTAATCAAGGACAGTAGCAGAGGACTCTCATGGATTTCTTGAGGCTAGCGTTTAACCCATCAAACCAAGGAGTGGCTAGGCCGCCTGTTCAAGCGGCCTCATTCGATATTAAGCTAGCCCTTCTGAACACGCTTCAGTAAAACGTCTAATTTTACAGATTAGTGAATGAGGACTCAAACGCGCATATTGTGAATTTCCTTAAGATCTGTGATACTTTCGGTATCACCAAAAGTAGGAGGACACCGTTAGGATTAGGCAGTTTCCTTTCACACTTAGAGATAGAGCAAAGGCTTAGTATCATTCACTGAGCCCTGCTAACATTACAACATGGGAGCAGCTTGTGCGAGCTTTTCTAGACAAGTACTTCCCATTGATGAAGACCACAAAGATTATAAAGGAAATCACTAATTTCCAACAAGGTGATGAGGGGTCAATTTATAAAGCGTGGGAGCGATATAAAGACCTGCAGAGGAAGTGCCCATACCACAACTTACCCAAGGAGTTTCTTCTGCAGACATTTTACAACGAAGTAAACCCATCTACTAGAGGCATGATAGATGCAGCGTCAGGAGGATCTTTGATGCGAAAGACAGTCAATGAGGCAGAGGAGCTGATAGAGGAGATGGCGAGCAACAGCTACCTATGGATGAGTGAGTGAAGTAGGCAAACTACGACTTTTAGAGAGTAGAAGGGAATTGTTGCGGTCAATCAAATAACAAAGATGTAAGCTAAGATTGACAATTTGATGCGACAATTAAGCAATATGAAGGTGTCGTCCTCAGCTCAAGTTAAAGCTGTACAACTGAAGTGTGAGCTCTGTGGTCAGACAGACCATTACTTGATGAGAGAGGACAACCAAGAGCAAGTAAACTATATGAGGGCGCAGTTTGGATGAGAAGGGGGAAACAATCCCTACTTCAATACTTACAACCTCGGGTGGAAGAGTCACCCTAACTTTTCCTAGTCAAACAACAACAGTGGAAGACAATTCAGGCCTTAGGGGCAATAGAGCTTTCAGTAGGATAAAGCAAGCTCGATGGAGTCAAAGTTGGATAGGATTTTAGACAAGATAGAAGGCATGGAGGAGGAACATAGGAGGCTCGAGAGCAAATTCGAGCAAGTAACGAAGAATTATGCATCGTCCATAGATAATTTAGAAGTCCAAGTAGGCCAGTTAGCCATGTCCACTCGGAATGTTGGAACTCTTCCAAGCAACACAGAGTCAAATCCAAAGGAACGTGTCATAGTGATAAGTCAAATCTAAGATGAGGAACTGGGAAAGATAGAAGATAAAGAAGAAGGTCAAGTGGTAAAGAAGACCTTTCAACTGAGCCCTTGATCAAATGTCTCAATGCAACTTGACATGTATTTCCATTCCTCATTGTGCAGTAGCAGGAGTTATATGCAAATAAGAAAGCGGAAAAATTACAGGAGATTGAGCCAAACAAGGTCGAGAAAGTGTCGGAACAAATATAGACAAAGCCAAAATTATAGGAGTCTGTCACGAAGAAAAGGAAGGAGTGAACACTAAAAGATGACCCCAATATAGCAAAGAAAGAGGACCTAGTGGACTTTTTCATCCCCTGTAGTATCAGTAGGATTATCATAGATAGGGCATTTACGGATTTAGGCACAAGTATAAATATGATGCCCTACACTTTCAGTCTAAAATTGGGGTTAAGGGAGTTAGTGCCCACTAAGTTTTTGGTTAAGACAGCCGATAGAACATCACATAGACCACTGGGAGTCATACATAATGTGCCAGTGAAGGTGGGTAAATTTATCTTTCCCACAGACTTCTATATTTTGTACATTAACGAAGATGGGGACACCATGATAATTCTTGGATGCCAGTTCTTAGCCACTGCGCGCTCAATTATCGATGTTGATGGGAGAATTAACTCTGTAAATAGGGAAGGAGAAATTGACATTCAAGGTAACTACAAGAGAGTACAAATCTCCTTCACCTCTAGTGGATCTAAAAGAACCTGAACCTCGAGGCGAATGGGAGGACATAGAAGATACTGGGAATGTTTTCAGGAAGAAGCACTCGCAAAGGAGAAGGCGAGGAAACGAAAATTATAAAGGCGGTGGTAACTGCAGTATGGTAGCTAAAGTGCAAACATTGAGATTAATGAAGACGCTACCATCGAACCATTCCTTCCAACCACCGTAAACTTAACGGATTGTCAAGCTACTGACATTAAAAGAAGCGCTACATGGGAGGCAACCTATGGAAAAGTAGTTTTTGTTAGTTTTTTTTGAACATTTGAAATTTTATAGTTAGGTTCCACCCACATCTTGAATGCCCTTGATGTGACTCCGCTCAAGTGGAGCAATTATCTCATAATGGGCTACATAGTGTCCGCCATTGCAGAACATTTTGGTGTGGACAAGAGGGGATTAACAATTCACCTCCTTGACTTCCTCATTCACCATCATTTATTCTGGGCTGACATCATCTATTCCACAGACATGACTTTGAGGGACATCAGTCAAAAGATGCATGTTTGGATTAGGGTAGGTCAGGCGAGCTCGAGCTCAGCACCACCTCGGCAGACACAAGAAGAATCCACCAGTGAAGAATCCGAGGAAGAAGAGGAAGAAGAACATGGCTAGAAGAAGGTGTTGACTGCAATCACAGAGACCAACAAGACACTTACGAAGATGGCACGCACACAACGAAGCCAGAGCCGGGATATTCGACAGATCGATCAGTATTTCGAGTCTTAAGGCATTCATTTGCCACCTCCAACACCATCACCACCTCCATCTCCTTAGGATTTATACCTAACCCAATTTTTCTTTTCTAAATTAGCCTTCAGTTCTATTTTTATTTTTATTTCTATTTTTATTTGTTTACTGTAACTTTACTTTCTATTTTGTCTTTACTTATCTTATGTGATGTGTGCCTCCTTCTCACATTGAGGACAATGTGTTGTTCAAGTGTGGGCAGGGATTATGTGTTTTTGTTTTTGAATGTGATTTTGCATATTGTATGATAGTTATTAAGTTGCATTGTGTGAACTGTTTGAATGTGTCAATGGCTTTGATGAGTAAAATTTGTTTAATTTTGAACATAGTCTAGTAGGTTGAAAATGATCATTAGCTAGCAAAAATTAGTGAATTAGGGTTTTTGGATAAATATAGAGCTTAATTAGGACTTAGTGTAAATTTAGCACCCTCTAAGTTGTCACATTCATTCATAATTTGAGGCCCTTTCACTTAAGTAGCTTAACTAGTATTTTTCATGAAAACGAATAGCTATAAACAACAAGGTAGGCAAGAAAAAAAAGTTTTGTTAATAAATCACTATTTTACCAACCTTCGGGTTATGAGTAGAGCTAGTAGCTAGTTGAAAATGTGATAATAGTCGAGTAACCATATCAGCACGCATCACAAATGTATGTATTTGCGTCAAAAGGCTATAATGATGTTTCAACCAAGCTGTTAATAAATGACTTAGTCGAGTAACCGGATCAAAATTCATCACCAATGTTTGCCTCTGAGTAAAAGACTAAGTCTGTGTTTAATAATAATTAAAAAAAGTGCTCTTAATAAAAACCTATCGGACTTGTAATAAGCTTGAATTTTCATAAAAATGTACTTAGGAATAGTTACAAAGTCTGAAAGACCAAAGAATTATTAATGTGTGTGTACAATTGAAAAGAATAACTGAATTAACACTTAGATCCCGATTAACTTATATATTTAGTTCAAAGCCCTTAGACATAGATTTTTCCAGTTAATGATTAGTTATAACTTGTCAGATTGTGTTCAAGATTAAATTATTTCAATAAGTTAAAGCCATTGTTTCATTTTTTTGCATTGTGTGCTTCGTGTTTATTGTGTTTGTTATGTTCATTGTTTTGTTTACTTGAGAACAAGCAAGCATTTAAGTGTGGAGATGTTGAGAGTTGTCAACTGCATTGTGTTTTAGGGTTTAATTTGTAAAGTATTTAGTGTTACATTGAGTGTTGAGTGTGTGTTTAGTGTGTTAATTGTGTTAGTTTATGTGTTTAAGTGTTTTTATAGGTTAGTATGAGTCTTTGAACTTAATCGTTATATTTTTTGAGCTACCTTGATGGGTTTGCTAGTGTTTCAAGGTAAAAGGTGAAGAACGGAGAAGATTCGAGGAGTTTTCAGGCCAAAGGCATAGCCCACGATCGTATATAGCAGGCCACGAACGTGACAGACAAGGATGAGCCAGAGTAGCCAGGCCACGATTGTGCACATGGAGGCACGATCGTGACGGAGAGCTTCCATTTAGGCCACGATCGTGCACATAAGGCCACGATCGTGGTAGGCAAGGCCACAATCGTGGCCTACGTTAGGTTGAAGCAAAAACTCCAATTTTGCAAGATGTTTGGACAGTTCTGACCCTGACTTTGGCCTAGAGCGCCTAAAGTATAAATATAATATTATGGGACAGATGCAGCAGCTTGGAGAGTCTAAATATAGAGCTTTCACGCCAGCCACATTTTAAAAAAAACCTAAAGAGTTTTTGAGAGATTGAGGAAGGAGACGGAGGAAGAGAGACAAGGAGATAAAGGTTGAAGTGACGTACTTCCCAGAACAGGCGGTTTCTTGCTGTCGTTGCCTCCACGATTCATTCCGACAGTGGGTTCTTTGTTTATTTCAATTTTATTTATGTATGAAATTGGGATATTTATTGAAATTGCTATTGTTGAGTGTTGATTATTGTCTATACTCACCTTCAGGTTTTCAATTCTCGAGATTAATAAAGATTAATTGGTTGTTCTTCCTTTGATTTAATTGTGATTCAATTTCTGCTCATAATAATTCAGCAATAAACTGAGAGGGTGAGTCGAGTGAAAATAATCAATTTGGGCTAATGAGAGTTAGGTAAATTGATAGGTAAAGAATTGGATTAAACCAATAGAGTCGTATAATAAGAGATCGAGCATAGATTCCCGGTAGGTTAATAGACAACTTAGAACTAATTTAGGTTTTGGATCAATCACGAATTAAGAGATCACAATTCCATAATTTAAATTAGGGATCATCAATTAGAGTAAGAATTATAACTCAAGCGAGAGTAATTCACCATAGGAACGTCTAGACCCATTAAGTCGAGAATTGCATAATTGATTAGGTTTTCGTTAATTTCGAATTGAATCCCCTTTTCTCTCACTTGATAGTTTCTAGGTTAGTTTTGGGATTGGTTGTGTGGTTTGTTTTCGTATTTAGATTTTTTTCAACTTAATTCTTGAAATTAATTGTTTGATTGATTTATTTTATGCACTATTTTATTTCTTTTGAATTATTGTAGTTGAGTACGACCTTATATTTTAGGGCTAGAATTCCCTCATCGTGAGATCAATACCTTAGGTATTACGCGAACGACCTATGCACTTGCGGAATTTACCGAGGTTAATAAATATTAAAACTTAGCGTGTGTAACCTTGCGATCAAGTTTCAATGCAACCAATCAAGGTGTAACTAGGCCACCAGTGCAAGCAGCTTCCTTTGAAATCAAACCAACCCTTCTAAATATGCTTCAACAAAATGTGTAATTTTATGGATTAACGAATGAAGACCCAAATGCAAATATTATCAATTTCCTTAAAATTTACGATACCTTATGTTATCAACAGATGTCAGAGGATGTTGTAAGAATGAGACTCTTCCCTTTTACCTTAAGGGATAAGGCAAAATCTTGATACCATTCCCTCAACCCGATTAATGTCATCACTTGGGACCAATTAGTTTGTGCCTTCTTAGATAAGTACTTTCCCCTTAGCAAGACTACAAAGATTATCAAAGAGATCACAAACTTTCAACAGGGTGATGGGGAATCGATTTATGAAGCGTGGGAATGATACAAAGGCTTGCAAGGAAAATGTCCACATATAACCTACCTAAAGAATTTCTTTTGAAAATGTTCTATAACAGAGTAACCCTAAATACAAGAGGCACAATTGATACGTCTTTAGGAAGATCACTTATGAGGAAGACAGTAGATGAAGTAGAAGAGCTGTTAGAAGAAATAGCGGTAATAGCTATTTATGGACAAACAAGAGGAGTAGATAACCCACAACTCTCCATGAGGAAAAAGGACTTGTAGTTGTTAATCAAATGACAAAAATGCAAGTAAAATTGATAATTTAACTCGACAGCTAAACAAAATGAAGGCTTCATCCTTAAATATAGTAAAAGTTGTTCAGTTGAAGTGTGAGCTTTGTGGGCAGATGGATTATGATACAGTCAATTGCTTCTTGATGAAGGATGATGGATCAGAGCAAGTAAACTACATGGAAACCTAATACGATCGAGGAGGGGGAAACAATCTCTACTCCAACATATACAACCCTGGGTGAAAAAATCACCCAAACTTCTCTTAGTCAAACAATGTTAGGGGACAGTTTAGACTTTAAGGATCACCAGGTTTCCAGCAAGACAAACCAAGTTCGATGGAATCCAAATTGGACAAAATCTTAGACAAGCTTGGAAGCCTATTTGATGCACAAAAGAGTCTGGAAGGTAGATTGAAACAAGTAACAAAGAATCATGCCTCTTCTATCCACAATCTAGAGGTCCAAGTAAACCAATTGTCAAACGCTTTCTCTACACGAAATATGGGAATTCTTCCTAGCACTTTGGGAACAAAACTGAGGGAGCAATTAAAGGCTATTACACTTTGAAGTGGGAAGGAACTTGTACAACCCACAAAGATAAAAGAGGAGCCCTTTCCTCCTATTGAGAAAGAGCAAGAAAAGGAGAAAGATTTACTTTCCTCAATGATTACAAAAGAAGAAGTTGGATGCGTAATTTGCAAAATTTGTTGAGAAATTGGAGATATTACAAATAAATCTCTCATTTATAGAGGCTTTGGAACACATGCCTAAATACGCCAAATTTTTAAAGGACATATTATCAAAGAACCGTACTTGGGAAGATAACCAGATGGTAGCTCTAACTGGCACCTGCAGTTCCATAGTCACCAGCCAGATGCCATCTAAATTGAAGGATCCAGGGAGTTTAACAATACCCTGTGTGGTTGGTGAATTTGAATTCACAAAGTGCTTGTGTGACTTAGGAGCAAGTATTAATCTTATACCTTTATCGATATTTAAGAAGTTGGGGCTGGGTAAGGTCAAGCCAACATCGAAGTTAATTCAACTGGTTGATTATTCTATTAAAAGACCGTTTGGAATAGTGGAAGACGTTCTGATGTAAATGGACAAGTTTATTATTCCTGTAGACTTTGTGGTTCTCAATTTTGAAGAAGATAAGAACTATCCATTGATCTTTGGTAGATCATTTATGAATATAGGGAAAGCTATAATTGATGTTTATGAAGGGAAATTAACATTTCAAATAGGTGAAGATTTGATCGAATTTAATATGAATAAGGCTTTAAAGAATCCAACAGCAAGTATCGCTTGCATAAAGGTTGAAATTACGAATCAAAATTTGCAAGAATAAAGAGAGAGTTAGATCGTAGAAGTACAGTTAGCGGAAGTAGAGACAGATAATGGATATGAGAAGCTTGAGTCTAAAGGAGATTATGAGATGGAGGATTCGGGTGTCCAAGTGCATCAAGATATATTAGTCCAGACCGAAGCACCCATACCATCATCCATAGAAAAACCAAGCACATTAGAGCTTAAATCTTTACCTACACATCTCAAATATACCTTTCTACATGAAGGTCAAACGTTATTGATCATCATCTCCAATCAATTGAATGAGAAATCCAATCAATTGAATGAGAAATAAGAAAGTAAAGTGATAGCAATTGTTAGAAAATGAATGAAGGCCATTGGATGGTAGATTTCTAATATTCGACGTATAAGCCTAAATGTTTGCATGCATCGAATAAACCTCGAGGAAGGATGTGTTGGATCGAAAAACAAAACCATGTAAGTGAAGTAAATCACACGTTAATATAGAATTCACGTACAATATACGATATACACAAGAAGGGGGGTTGAATTGTGTAATCTTTTCGTGAATACAAAAACTTTAATATATCTTGTTAAAAACTTTTCCAATTGTT
>JANQAP020000137.1:498060-510456 GCA_026874005.2 Erythroxylum coriaceum
TCTATCCTACTCCCTCCTTAGCTCCAGAACACCAACAAACTCCAAGGAGCCAAATTCACATATATACCAAAATCACAAACTATGATTTATGCTTACAAGTTCTTTCTTCTGTGGTTGCTCTGTAACTTAACTAACATTCAAAATCCTCTTATCTATTCTCTCCACTGTAAACCCCTTTTTATGCAGACAAGTATATCCAACATGCACATGCTTAGTTGCACAGTGGAAAATAACACTATAACCACTTACTTACTTAGCAAGTGCTCAGTATGGGTGCTTTAACACTGAAATACGAATCAGCAACACAAAGACTGCTAGATTGCTATTCGGTGTTGAAGGTCAGGGGAGAGAATTGTTGTATGGAGTATTTCGGTTAGGGATGGAAACTATGATAGATTATTCATTACTCAAACAATATAATACGAGAGTCCATTCTATGCCTCTCACGTATACTATTCATCTCCACTAACTCACCACTTGTCATAATGACAATCTGTAATGGAGCCTTCCTAACTTAAACAATATTATCCCCATACTCCTCAGGTGTACTATTTATCTCCACTAATTCACCCTTTGTCATAATGATAATTTGTCATACTTACCCAGAAATGCTAAATGAAAGCATATATCTATATAATTGCATGGATATGCCAAACAATATATCATAACTTACGTCTAGCATTCACTTAGCTTAAACCATATAAATGTTTCACATAATTGCATGTTCTAGGTATATGTATAGGTAGCGGGATGCTACACTTATACACCATTTGCTCTATTAATCCAACATTATATCATTCCATAATCTATTACCCGTCAAAACAAAAAAGCAAGACATGGATATGTCCATTGTTCACTTACGTTACACATATATTGTCAACATGTTTTTCATGATCATCCCTCCTCTTAAACTATCATCAAATATGCTTCATTTAAGAAAGCCATGAAGATTAATATGTTACTTACTTGATTTACCTAAAGCTTCTTCAAGAGTCTCCAAGAAACCCTAACTCCTTATAATACACGATCATCATTATGAAGGGTGGAGTAGGTTAGGTTTCATCAAGAAAATAGATAGCAAGGACTTTGAAGTAGGTGGTGATGGAAGATGCCAGCAAAGATCAATGTATAGTGGCAAGAAGAGAGTGTCATAAATGGAGAAGAAAATGAATAAAACAATAAAGAAGAGGAGAGCGTGAATTAAAATGAAAGACAAGTAAAAGATGGTTTTTAACCTAACCATCATGAGTTAAAGTATGTGGCAAGGCAAGTGACACTTTTCACTTGCCACTTGTCACTTACTTGTGATCTCCATTGGGTTCTTTTAAAAACTAGTCCATTTATTTCCCCATTTCTAATCCAATTGTATCCTGATTTTCTTTGACACTTTTCATTAAATTCTAATGTCTCTTGTCAATAATTTGTACTGTCATTTAACATTTATTTCTACTAACATTTATCAATTGTCCTGCTACTTGATATTTTTCCTAGTCCCAAAAATACTCAAAATCTCATAAATTTCTTAAATATCTCCAAAAAATCTAAATCAATAATTATAATCACCAAATCACATTTCAATACATATAATCCACATTTTACATCATAATCACATTTATAAATCAATTATACCTGGAATTTGTCAAATGAGTGCACGAACAATCATTATAATGTGTACAAAAATTCAAATTCACATATGTGTATGCTATAGTATGCATGAGAATGAAATGCACTTCCTAATCTCTCATTCTTGAGAGTGGTTGTAACTGCTACTTGTTAATGCTTTCATAATTAATTATTTGAATTGAGTTGCATGATTAAATTAATTTCCTGCCTTAGTTTTGTTACATTTTGATTTATTACGAATTATTTTGGCCTTAAATCTTAGGATTATATTATCCCTCCTCGTGGGATCAAAACCTTAGGTACTATGCGAACGACTCATGTGTTTGCAGATTATCGAGGTTATTAATTAGAACCTATACACATCGGAAAACCACGATCAAGTTTTTGACGCTGTTGTTAGGGACATGATTAGTTTATTTGTTTAGTTTAAGGCTTTTTCACTATCTATTGTTTTAAAATAAGAGAATGAATTTTGGGGCGTAAAGTAAAGACATAACAAGAAATCTTAGAATCAGAAATGAGACATCTCAAGAGCTAGATGCCAAAAAGAAATGGAAAGAACAAGGAGTAAGGAGCTTTTGCGAATTACAATGAGGTACAGTATGGTTGGGGAAGTAATGATCTTTATTAGAACATGTACACTTCGGGGTGGCAAAACCACCTAGATTTCTATTAGTCTAATAATGCAAGTACTCACATGGGACATCAAGACTTATCTGAATTTTATCAATATGAGTCCATCTCATGGGAATCCAAATTGGACAAAATCATTGATAAGCTAACAGACATGGAAGAGAACCAGAAGAGAATGGAAGAGCAATTTCATAAAGTAATGAAAAATCATACCACTTCTATTCACAACCTAGAGATTCAAATAAGACAACTTTCTCGTGAATTTTGTAAGAAAAGTGTGGATGACTCTTTGAGCAATATGGAATTATATCAATGAGAGCAATATGAGGCTATCACACTTAGAAATAGGGAAGAACAAGAAGAACCAGTGGAAGACCATGCTGAGCCCTACCTTATAGAAGACCAAGAAATTAAGAGAGAGGATGAAAAAGGATGAAAACCACTCATATTATCCGCCAGATCTTGGTATACCATGCTTGAACATTGAAAAATCTTAGGTAGATGCCTATGAAAAGAACCTTATCCTTAGAATCAACAATGACCAAGTGACATTCAAAATAAATGATATATTAAAAAATTAGAAGGATAGTAGCTCATTCAGGATTATTGATGTGTTCGAACCTTCTAAAGAGCAAAAGGATGATGAAAAGATGACAACAGACATCAAGTTTGAAGAAGCTATGAAAGTCTCTGATTGTGAAGCAGAAGAAGCGGAGGTGATAAAGGTGATTAACAAAGAAAGAGAGCAACTCACCTTTTTACAAGACAAACTATTGGATTCAATGGAAGATTCAGGGAGTTTTTGTTATTCCCTGGTTTGTTGATAATTCACTTGAAAAATGTACATTATTGAGCTTAATTGGTCTTCATAATGTTATCAACATTGTACTTCTAATCACTTTGCAATTTATAGCTTACTATAGGCTACAAAACTAATATTGAACGAAAAGGGTGGAAGCAAGCCTCTTATAATTGATCCCAACTGAGTTTCCAATGATACATGTGTTGGTTTATGCCTGACAGCCAATTGTTTTAGTTGTAGTTTATTGACAAATTATTAAAGGCATTGTTTATCTTGTACATATTTAGTACATTGCAAATGAAATTATAACGAGATTATAATTATGAGATTCATATTGCATTTATGTATTATTCCTAGATGTTCCTAGTCATTGTTCTATTAAGATTGGACATTAATAGAACGTGAAAAGAATATCATATGTTTTGTTTTTCCTTATGAAGGAAGTAGTCATTCTCATAGGCTAAAGTATAGAGATACTTAAACAAATATGTGGGTGGTTATTAGAGAACAAGTTCACTGAACAGACTCGATATGAGAAATCCATTTGGAACATTACTTATATGTCTATGGAATTCCCATTGTGATGATTGTATAAGTGATCCTTTGACTTGAGTTCATCAAAGTTATCTTATATGAGGATTGCTATGTTTTGATACTACCTATGATCTATTTAATTATGGGTCGTTTAATCGGTAGTCATTAGATATAGCATGAACTATATGGAGGTAGTTGTGTAATCAAGATAGGATTCATCACCCTAAAGTAATTAGGGAGAATGTTTCTTTCTTCTCGATTAGTATTGATTAAGGAAATCCTTGGCCAAGGTGAAATGATGCTTTATAAATAGTTTACAAATGTCATTAATTGAATCGATAGCTAATGGCGGATAACCAATATAATTAGACTCAAAATATAGTAGACATTAATTCCATACTCTATGTCTAATCAAATCATTGTATGATGAAAGGATTGAATTATACGAAAAAATCATGCACAAAAAGTTTAGTCAAAACTACATTGACATTTGTAAATATTTGGGTGGTCATGATGCGTTGCTAGATGCCAATCTTAATCTATGATTATAAATTGTTTAATTGGAGAATTAAAGATAAATTAAAATAGTTATAATTTATCTAATTCTAATTATGAATTATAATTAGAATTTATAATCATTGTCAATATATTTAGGAACCTAATGGGTCTCACATATAAAATAGGTTAAAGAGAGCAAAGTTAATTAATCAAGTTGGACTTGATTGTAAAGTTTGAGAAACTTTATGATTAAATATGAGATATTTAATAAATAAAGATCAATATGAGATATTGAATCTTATATGAGCATAACTCGTATTTAATTAGAGTTATTTGTAATTTTATTAAAGTTTAATTGAAATTAGATTTTAATTTCAATGAAATTACCAAAATGCCTAGAACAAATAGGCCTAAACTCTATAGAGCTAGTACTTCTTGCTTAACCCACTCTATAAGAATTACAGAGTACTCTCAACCTGTTTTGTGGATACTATTAGAGCCAGACATTTGTGTGGCTACGGTGGTTGAGATAGATCGGTTTTAGAAATAGTTCGAGGGATGCGACAACATTATTATCAAGCTTTGGAATAAGGTACAAATTAATTTTTCACTTTACTATGAGTTTTGTTAATCATTTTATAGAATTAAAGAGATCTTGGTTTTCCAGAAATCAAAGATTGTGAAAAAGTTTCGTAATTATTTCAAGGTTAGGATCGGATCCCCACTTGGTTTCCCAATAACATGGTCAAACTAATGACCATAAATTAACACGTTAGGTAGTTAGGTTTAAATTATTGCGTAGTTAGATTTGTTTCAAACTTCAAAAATAAGATTATAATGATTTGAAATGATCTGGGATTACTAAGTCTCTTATTATCTCTCAATCAATTATAAGATAGGAAAGTTAGCTCGGTATCTAGTGCATTTGGTCTCCATCTTTGACATCATCACTACCTCAGTCACCTAGATAGTTTCGTGTTCTAACCTTTTTCTTTTCATTTTTGTTAGTATTTTGTTCTTATGTTTTTCATATATTGTGTTTTACTTCCCCCTGGTGTGTTTGTGTACCCTTCTTACATTGAGGACAATGTGCTGTTCAAGTGTGTGGAACGTTACGTGTTTTATTTTGAGTGTGATTTTTTTATTTTATGATAGGTTTTAGGTTGTATTTTTTGAATTGTGTTTATGTGTTAATGGCTTAGATGGATTGGAATTGATTTAAACTCTAACATAGTCTATTAGGTTGTGAAGAATCATTAGCTCGCAAAATTAGTGAATTGGGGTCTTTGGCTAAATATACAGCTTAATTAGGATTTAGTATGAGTCTATCAACCTTTAAATTGTCACATTCATTCATAATTTGTGGCCTTTCGACTTAAATAGCCTTACTCAAGTAGCTAAAGAAACAAGGTAGGCAATAAAATAATCATGTTTACTATATAAATAACTATTCCGCTGGCCTTCGAGTTATAAATAGATCTAGTAGCTAGTTAGGAATATGATATAGCTGAGTAACCGAATTGACACGTATCATAAATGTCTGCCTTCGAGTAAAAGGGCTATAATAATGTTCCAACCAAGCAACTTAATAAAAAACATGATGTAGTCGTGTAACCGGATCGACATTCATTACCAATGTTTACCTCTGTGTAAAAAGAC
This sequence comes from Erythroxylum coriaceum, assembly GCA_026874005.2. NCBI lineage: Eukaryota > Viridiplantae > Streptophyta > Magnoliopsida > Malpighiales > Erythroxylaceae > Erythroxylum > Erythroxylum coriaceum. Next base: position 503,810 of record JANQAP020000137.1, read on the forward strand.
TAAGTCTATATTCACAAAAAGTAAATAAAAAATTTTTTTTTGAATAAAAACCTACCAAACTTGTAATAGTTGACTTTTTATGAAAACGTACTTAGAAGTAGTTAGAGAGTCTGAATGACCAAAGAATTATTAATGTTTGTGTGTAATTAGAAAGGGTAAACAATTTAACACTTGAGTCTGGTTAAATATGCATTTGTAGTTTGAAGGCCCAAGATGCTGATTTGGCATGTTAATGATTGAAATGAATCGAATGATTGTGTTTAAAATTAAGTTGATTTCATGAAGTTGACACCATTGTCTCATTACTGCAATATTTATTGTGTGAATCTCTTTGTGTTTTTTATTTTGTTTGCTTGAGAACAAGCAAACGTTTAAGTCCGGGATGTTGATAAGTGTGAATTGCATCATTTTTTAGGGCTTATTTTGATATGTATTTAAGTGTTAACTTAATCGTTTAGTATGTTTTTAGGTTAGAATTATGTTAGTTTGTTAATTAATTGTGTTTGAGTGTTTTTATGGGTTAGTCAAGTCTTTAAGATTAATTATTATGTCTTTGAGATACCTTGATGTGTTTGTTGGTGTTTCAGGGTCAACATCTAAGAATGGAGAAGTTTCGGAGACACTCGAGTCGAAACAACGGTACGTGTTTATAGCACAATAGGCCACAATTATGATAGAAGCATTGGAGTCAGCCCACGATCGTGGCCCATATGCCGCGATCATCACAGAAGCCCAGGACACGACCAATAGAAGGATCAAATGTGGCCTATAATCATGGCTTACAGGGCCATGGTCATGGGTTGTGCTAGGCAAATGCGCAGACACTCAGAAAAGTCAAGTTTTAAAGGAGTTTATAAACCTTTCGAACCCTAGAAAAACCTTAAGGCTGCCTAGAACACAAAAGGTATATAAAGCATAAGACAAAGACGATGAAGGAGCTTTTGCATCAGCCACCATTGAGAAACCCTAGGGAGAGTTCATTGAGAGATTAAGAAAGAGAAGAAGGAAGATAGATGTGGAAAAGAAGCCGACATAAAATACTTCCTAGAATAGGAGGTTTTCTGATGTTGTTGCCTTGAACATCCATTCAGATCTTTTTTCTAGTGTATTTTTAATTTTATTAATATATAGAATTGGAATAACCGTTGATGATAGGATTGTGTGAATGTTGAGGATGTCTAAACTCACCTACGAGTTGTTTTTATCTTTGATTTAATAAAAAGCTGATTGTTTTATATTATTTGGATTCATTGTGATTGATTTATGAGATTACATAATTCGGTAATAGACCAAGAGGGTGAACCAAATAAAAAATAATTAAATTAGGCTAATAAGAGTTAGGTGATTTAATAAGAATGAGAAATTAATCAAATCGGTAATTGTGTGAAGAGAGATCTCATATAGGTTCTCGATAGTTTATTGAAAAAACTCATATCTAATTAGGGTTTTAGAAAGATTGTTAATTAAGATATTGCAATTTTTCATAATCTGATTAGGGTATATAATTTAGGGTTAATGGTTATAACTCGAGAGAGAGTAACCAATCTTAGGATCGTCAAGGACCAAAAATCCAATAATTCATAATCAATTAGGTTAGCGTTAAAGATAGGTAAAAATTTCCCTTGCTCTCAATTGATAGTTCCTTTAGGTTGATTATTGAGAGTGGTTGCAACTGCTACTTATTAATACTTTCGTAATTAATTCTTGGAATTGAGTTGTATAATTGAATTAATTTCTTGCCTTAGTTTTGTTACATTTTGATTTATTATGAATTATTTTGGCCTTAGATTTTAGGATTAGATTATCCTTCTTTATGGGATCGACACCTTAGGTACTACGCAAACGAACCATACGTAAATTATCGAGGTTATCAATGAGAATTTATACACATTGAAAATCCACGATCAGGAAATATGGAGTATGTGAATGCCACATGAGGGAACTTTCCAAGCCAATACAACTTGTACTCGCAGACGTACAAACCCAGATAGAGGGATCATCCCCCTTGAGTTATAGAGGAAGTAGGTAGCAGAATTAATTATAGAATCGATCACAAGGAGCACAATAATTTTAACCAAGGCCACAAGGAGCACATGGAACCTCTTATTCTAGTTTAAGTACATCTGTAGATGAACTTGTCAAGACTAACAATCTGCAATTTCAATATAGTATGCAACTATTTCAAGAAAATATAAAGTGGTAGCTTCAACAAGGTATACAATAGATTCAGAAGGAGACAAAAGCAAGCATATATAATGTGGAAAACCAAATAAGTCAGATGGTAGTGAGGCTCAACCGTTTAGAATCCCAAAGTGGAGGAAAGTTGCCATATTAACCCAAGGTGAACCCAAAGAACATCAATGCTATAACTTTGAGGAGTGGAAGGAGATTTAAAGTCCCAATAGAACTCCATCGAGGATTACTACCAAGGAAGAGATCGAGAAGGAATTGGGAAAGGAAGAAAATCCATCATCAAGTACAAAGGTTAATTTCGAAAGTCCCAATATTATTATGACTAATCCTCCACCTTTTTCGAGAAGATTGACAAGACCAAACAATGAGAAGGACAAAGAGATATTAGAGACTTTCTAGAAAGTGGAAGTCAACATAACTTTGCTCAAGACAATTAAGCAAGTACTAAGGTATGCCAAATTTCTTAAAGAACAGTGTACACATAAGAGGAAACTGAGGGGTGATGAAAAAGTAATGATGGGTGAGAATGTATCTTCCTTATTTAGAAAGACTTGCACAATTGATAATACTGTGATCAATAAAGCAATGTTGGATTTAGGAGCTTCAATTAATATGATACCTCGCCTAATTTTTGCTTTTTTTAAATTTGGATCTTTTGAAAGAAACGATTGTTATCATATAATTGGTTGACCACATTAATGCTTATCCTGATGGTGTGGATAAGAGGTGAATAAGTTAGTGTTTCCTATAGGTTTTTATGTTATGGATATAAACGATGACACTTTATATAATCTGATACCTATCTTACTTGGGAGACCATTTCTTAATACAACTCAAACTAAGATAGATGTTCATGAGGGCACCCTTATGATGGAATTTGATGGGGAAGTGATTCATTTTAATATTTTTGAAGCCATGAAACATCCTCCTAATGATCACTATGTTTTTTCTATTGATGTGATTGATCCTTTGCCATAAGAAATGTTTAAATTAAGTTGCAAGGATCACAGTCTTGACTGAGTGTATAAAAGCAGGAAGCAACAATGATGTCAAAGTGGGAGAAAAGTTGGTTGAAATAATGGCTGAATTGGAATCATTTAGGAAATCTCCAAAAAATTATGATTTTGATTCTATAAAACTATTTAAATCTTACCAGAAGTTGTTACCTTCTAATGTGCAAACACCATAATTAGAACTGAAGCCACTCCCTACACACCTTAAGTATGCTTATTTGGGAGTTAACCTCTAATCATTTCTATGGATTTGACTTCGAATTAAGAGGATAGGCTGGTTCAAATTATAAGAGAGCATAAGAAGGCCATTAGGTGGAAAATTTCAGATATCCAAGGGATAAACCCATCCAAATGTATGCATCGCAATTTGTTGGAGGGGAATGCAAAGTCAATAAGGTAAGCTTAGCATAGAAAGAAGTTATAAAGAAAGAAGTGTTGAAACTTCTTGATGTTGGGGTTACTTACCCGATCTTTGACAGTAAGTAGGTAAGTCCTATCCAGGTGGCTCCAAAGAAATCTAGAATCACTATTGTGACTAATCAAAAAGGTGAGTTGGTTCCCACCCGAGTGTAAACAGGGTAGCGAGTGTGTATTGACTAGAGGAAGTTGAATTATGTAACTCGTAAAAACCACTTTTCCTACCATTTATTGATCAGATGCTTGATAGATTGGCTAGCTATGATTATTATTATTTTATAGATGGATTTTCAGGTTATCTTTAAATCCTAGTAGCACCAGAAGATCAGGAAAAGACCACATTCACGTTCCCATTTGGTACGTTCGCTTATCAAAGAATGCCATTTAGATTATATAACACACCCGCTACGTTCCAAAATGTATGGTAAATATTTTTTTGAGTATATTGAGAAGATCACTGAGGTATTCATGGATGCTTTTAGTATATCTGGTTCTTCTTTTGATGAATGGCTTGAGAATCTTGCTATTATCTTAGAAAGATGCATAGAAACTAATCTTGTTCTGAATTGGGAGAAATGTCATTTTGGGGTGGAGCAACGTATAGTTTTTAGTCATATTATATCTGTTAGGGGAATTGAGGTAGACAAATCTAAAGTTGATCTTATTTCTTCTTTACCTTACCCCTCTACTGTGCAGCAAGTGTGTTCTTTTCTTAGACATGCAGGTTTTTATCAAAGGTTTATTGAGAACTTTTCAAAGATGGCCGCAACACTATACAAGCTCTTACAACAAGATGTCTCCTTTGAGTTTTATGAGAAGTGTAAGGAAGCATTCAACAAAATCAAGGAGCTTCTGACATCCCTAATTGTGATTCATCCATTATATTGGAACCTCCCTTTTGAGATCATATGTGATGGACATGACTATACAGTGGGGCCTGTTAGGACAAAGAGTGGGAAAAGTTTTGCATTCCAATTACTATGCTTCCAAGACTCTAATCTCAACTTAACTTAATTATTTAACTATTGAGAAGAATTGGTATCTGTGGTTTTTGCTTTAGAAAAAATTCGATCGTATTTGATTGGTGCTAAAGTAATTATTTATTATCACCATGTAGTTTTATGATACTTGCTCACAAAAAAGGAAACAAAACTGAGGCTGATCAAATGGATCCTCCTCCTTTAGGAATTCAACTTGGAAATCAAAGATAAGAAGGAGGAAAAAATGTGCTGGTTGATCATCTAAATCGTTTGATAAAGGACGAATATGATATCCCTCCGTGAGAAACTTTTTTAGATGAGAAATTATTTTCTGTCGATGGGAAACCACCATGGTATACAAACATTGCCAATTTTTTACTAACAAATTACCTCTTGGTTTGCCAATGGCTTAGAGGGATAAGTTGTGGAATGAAGCGAAGTATTATGTTTAGGATGACCTGTATCTTTGGAGGCACAGCGCAGATTAAGTCATAAGGAGGTGTGTACCAAAAAGTGAAACACCCTCAATCCTAACCTTCTGTCATTCGTATACGTGTGGAGGACATTTTGGTGTAAAAAGGATAGCTTGTAAAGTTCTAGAAAGCAATTTCTACTAGCCTATAATGTTCAAAGATGCATATACCTTCTGCAAATCATATGATAGATGCCAATAGTCAGGTAACCTGTCCCATAAGGATCAATTAACATAATCTCCTATGCTTTTCTGTGAAATTTTTTACATTTGGGGTATTGACTTTTTGGGACCTTTCCCTCTGTCTCTTGGCTTTAATTATATATTGCTTGCTGTTGATTATGTTTCTAAATGGGTAGAAGCTAAAGCCACTGGGACTAACAATGTAAAAGTTTTTGTAGATTTTGTTAAGGCTAACATTCTTTCTAGGTTCAAGATATCAAAAGCAATCAGCAATGAGAAAGGAACCCACTTTTTCAATAGGATGATGGAATCAATGTTCATAAAATACCACATCACACACAAGGTTTCCACTAATTACCATCCCCAAACTAATAGGTAAGCTGAAGTCTCAAATTAAGAAATCAAGTTGATCCTGGAGAAAATTGTGCAGCCCAATAGGAAGGATTGGAGTGTAAGATTGGAAGACGCACTATAGGCCTATAGGATAGCTTATAAAACACCAATTTGGATGTCTCCATATAGATTGGTGTTTGGGACGTCATGTCATCTTCTGGTTGAATTACAACATAAGGTATATTGGGCTATCAGAACATTAATTTGGATGAAGCGAGTGTGTATAGGAAGTTGCAACTTTAAGAGTTAGATGAGATAAGGAATGATCCTACTAGAACGTAGTGATATATAAGGAAAAGACGAAGGCTTTTCATGATAAGATGATTTCAAGGAAAAGCTTTTCGGTGAGCCAAAAAGTGCTACTATATCACTCCAAACTCAGACTATTTCCACGTAAGTTATGTTCCCGTTAGTTTGGCCCATTTGTTATTACTCATGTCTTTCCTTTTGGTGCAGTAGAGATACGAAGTCTAAAAATTGACAAGACATTCAGAGTGAATGGTCATCACTTTAAGTCGTATTATAAAGACTTCCAAATGGAGTATTTGGATGTGTTGATGCTAGTGAATGTGACCGGTGTCACTTGATGTACATAGCAGGGAGTTGATCCAACGACGATAAACAAAGGTGCTACTTATGAGCAACCTAAGGGAAGTTAATTTATGTTATTTACATTTTCATATTCACTATTTTCATAAACTGTTCATTTTTTGCATTTGATGTTATGTTGAGGACTATCGGGACCCATTCCTGAACCCCAACTTCCATGCAGAATATCGTAATACGTGAGCTTATTTCCATCAGCATGACCATTATCGGTTTATCTTCTCTTCTCTGATACCACAACTGTCGCATACTTATAACACATATATATCGCCCATACTTGCCTTTAACAACTCTCCTTTTTAGCTCAGCTCCACTCTTCGACTATCCATTTATCCATTTCAACCTGAATACCTCAAGGAACAGCGTTGGTGAGTCCATACTTTACATATA
>JANQAP020000137.1:628579-641669 GCA_026874005.2 Erythroxylum coriaceum
AGCCTATGGCAAGTACTATTCACATCACACCATAATACTCATCGAGCGAAAATAACGATTTATAATAATCAACAACAATTCGCTTCAAATTTTCCTGATCCGTAACCCACTCTCCAATTTCATTACCAAGCATAACAATAGCCCATTGGCTGGCGTTAGACGAACTCAATGTTCTGGCCTAACCCAGTGGAAAGTGTTACAAAATCTTTTGCCTCTGTTAGCAGAGATCCTGGGGAAAGGAAACAGGGCACCAGAAATACTGGACCAATGCTGTTTGGGTTTCATCTTGTTGACAACTCCAGTGCAGAAGGAAATATGCTTGTGGATACTGTGTCTGTTAGAGTAAAAGATAGTTGTCCGGTTCTTTGCCTATATACTGAATCTGAGCAACATTCTGAACCATCCCATGTTAATCAGTCTGAAATTCCTTCAGTAAGTTGTGAACTTGAGAAATCTTCCCTAAGGTCTCCCCAGGAACCGTAGAGCGGGCAAATCAGGAGTTGCACATAGTTATTCCTTCGTGGCCAGTTTGGCATATGTACAATCTAAATGATCTTTCCCAAGCATCATTAGCTATGATTTTGCCCTTTCTCATCAGACAATTATTGTACCAACTAGAAGAAAATAGTTTAAAAGAGTTTCTGTAGTAAGATTCTGTCATCTGCTGTTTGTGTGCTCCCAATTAAGTATTATTATTCCAGGTTCACATGCAAGGAATTGCTGTTGGGGGAGCTGTGGATTTGACACGATTTGATGGTTACGAGGATGTGCTGAAGAAACTGGAGGAGATATTTGATATTGATGGTGAGCTCTGTGGATCAACCAAGAAATGGCAGGTTGTTTACACTGACGATGAGGATGACATGATGATGGTTCGAGATGATCCGTGGCAGTAAGTTTGGACACGCTATTATTGATTCTTGTGTTTTCATTTGGCTGTTCATGAATTCTGTGTGTCCACTGCAGTGAGTTCTGCAGGATGGAGAAAAAGATTTTTATTTACACATCAGAAGTGAAGCGGTTATCCCCCAAGACCGAACTTGCCAGCAATGAAAACGCCAAAACATCCAAACTTGCAGTTGGGAGTTTCCAACATCAACATGGAGGATTGTTCTTCGGTGGTCGGCCATGGATGTTGTTTACCTTGAACGGCCGTGGAAGGTTGACAAATGCAAGTGACGGAGGGAGGAAAACAAGTTTTGCTTATATGCAATGGCGCGTACAACGAAAATCTACTGGCATCGGATGCTGACTGTTGCTGAACATGTCAATTGTAGAGAGAGACTTGTACCTTAATAACAGGAAAAAAAAAAACGGTTTTTGGGTGTTTTATTTATTACAAGCTAACGGCAATCTCCAGTGCTTGTTTGTTTGAATAGATATTGGCTCCAATAGTCCATTCCACCTCTTGTCTCAAGAAATGAACAATGGAAAATCTTCTCTCGTTTTATCCGATCGTCTATTCAGTTTGCTGAACGTCATTCCATAATGGACATCGTGGTCGTGTTTTGACACCTTTCAAACAGAGGAGCTAAAAGACATTATAACACAAGCTCCACCCTTTTATTGTTGAACCGACCGTAACAGAGCAGAAAGTGAACAAAGTGTAAATATTCCTCCATTTTTTTATGCCAGGTTTTGCAGTGTGAGACAAATGTTAAAACACAGTGAAGTATAAGAAAGAAGAGATCGCCAAGACCATGATTATATTCTTCCTACAACCTCATAACATCTACCACAACCCTCAGCTTGAACAAGACCTGTGAATGTGGTCCATCAACACTTCACAGAATCAGTCTATTGACCAAGCATGCGTAACTAACCCAGGGTGAAGATTGTTAGTGCACCAAATCTCCTTTGCCCTTCTAAGCCTAAGCCTGTCAACATCGTACCAGCAGTACATACCACTTTCAGGTGGGATTTTCACAAGTTACTTTATGTCCATGTGTTTCGCTACAGAGATGATTAGAAGCATAATCGTCGTGTTTTCCATAAGAAGAGAGTTTCAACTTTCTGGGATTTGTTTGTTTAGTATTTATCAAGCACCTATATAAAAATGGAACGATTTCATCAAGGTAAGGACAATTTCCACTTTCGGTGAAACTGACAACTTTTTTTTATTGGAAGCAAATAAATACTAGTATTACCTTGACGACAGGGACTGGGATTGCGACTTGAAGAGGATTCCCAAATATTGACATAATTGTTCGACGATGATAGATCTTCACGTGGTTTAGGTAGATGTCAAAAACTAACAGACATCAATATATTTAGTCGTTGGTCTCTTTTCACCTTTCTTTTGCTTTCTGGACACCAGAAATATTGGGCTTCTGTTCATCTATCCTCAAAAATTAAATTGATGAAAAACATGTCAAAGAGCTACTTTTCTACCTGCTGCTGTTAAGTCAAACTGCTCACACAACCACGTGTATTTTATGTCCATCTACTTCATGTTCTCATTTCTTAAATATCAAACTCCAAAATTTGACCAGATAAAACCAAAACTCTAGTAAATGAACCAGCAGACTACTAACCTTAACCTCATGCTTCAAGCATACTTATTCCAAGTTTTCCAACAGAACTTGAAAGTAAAGATAAAGGCTTTTATCGATAGACTATTTCCAACAGAAAATGAAGGTAATGACAAAGGCTTTTACCGAAGGACAATCTGCTTTGACCACTGTATACAATAAATATGGGAACCCAACCATGTACATCAAAATTGATTTATAGTCGCATTCTGGCTCACAACTATGAGTAATAATTTGATCCTCTGGATCATTTTCTTAACCTATAACACATTCTTGGCATTCGATGCTCTCTGACTATGTTGGCATGAATGAATTCAGGGAGCATGTCAGGCGGAAGAGTACATTTGCAATCATGTGACTTAACCTGCATTCCATCTTTAGCTAACCAAGAAAACTGTATAAACTCATGCCTAAGATCTTTGCAGTGATAATTGATATCGCTTTATGCCTTCTAGTACCTGTCTCATCTCAAGAAAATCTTAGACAAACCTGACTTTCCAACAGGAACCAATAGACGCTAGCTTCCCTTTCTTCAAGTTTTCACTAAAGCATCATAAAGAACCTTGAAGCTAAAGTAATGACTACAAATATAGAGATGCTGCGAACACAATGTCTCTCTTGATTTTTGAAACAGCCTCTTCAAATTTTGCCTCCAGTTCTGTCTCACCAATAGACTTTGCGGCTTGTATAAGCTGCTGAAGAACTTCCTCCAATCTCCTAATCGCCCTGATTAAGCTTCCCTCAAATACTTGCGTTATTTCCATTATCTCATAAAATTTGGATCCTTTTGCCCATGCATACACAGCCTCCATGATATCAGGCCGAAACGAACTCACAAAATTCTCTACATCTATTTTGACCTGTCAATTAAATATCAAAAAAAGAAAAGGATTTGAGCACTAGATCAAATGATTGCTTAAGAAAAAACTGTCCCCAATAGATGCTTAAATTTGAGTATCACAAATCTGTGGGTCAATTTTTATCCAAAGTCCAACTAATCTAATTTTGTGCCATTTGAACAACTTAAGTTTGCAATATCGATACTATCATAATTTAAATACCTTATTCGTTCTTCAACGTTACTATAATCTGGTCCCAAATCCATTTTAAAACCATGTTTTGAGTTGCATGCAAAGAAGAAAGACAAGAAATCATAAAATATACCAAGCAAGAAATCCAACAATACCTTGCATTCAAGCTGAAGTTTGCCAACCATTCGAGCTGCATCTTGCAACTGAGTGAAAAGCAAGTCAAGTTCTTCTCTAGGTTTTGCAGCATCTTGAAGCTTCTCCTGCCAAACGAAACAAGAGAGAAGAGACACCATCTCTTCTACCTTTATGTCCTTTAGAACACCATTAAACATCAGCTCGGTGAGGGTCAACTCATCTGCACTACTAATTTCACAAGCAACCTTTCCCTTTAATTCAACAACATCATCACTTGTGATATATCTGCAATTAAAACCACAGTAACATTTAGATATCAGTACCAAACAGTCAGATTCAGTATACAGCAAACTTTGTTTACAACAGATTACAACAACTAGGCCAAACAAGTCAAAACTGAACGTCACTGAGCTATGATTGTTGGATATTAAATAGTGGCGTTCATCAATCACAAAGGCATGGAGCATAACTGCATAATCATGCATTTGAAATATTACTTTTAATCCCTCTCTGGTGTAGAGTAATATGGAAAGGAACCAGAATCCTTCAAAGGGTTGCATGAATCCCTGTATATACAGATTATTAATTTCAGAACTGCAAAACATACACAAGGCATTTCAATCCATCTCTTCCAGGATCCATCCCACAACACAGAAGAAACAAAACCAAGCAGTAACAAATATAAGTTTGGTGGCACAAAAAGAAGATTTGTGGGGGACTTGCCAGATGTAAATGCAAACCAAGACATCACTAGAATTTTCTGGTTTCAATCAATAGATTATTCCTTGTGAGTAGATTTTTTAAAGAAGTGGAAATATTCTTACCCTAGTCTCCGAAGAACTCTTTTTCTAGCTTTAAGCTCATCTTTGAAAGCCAAGACAGTGGAAGAACGCATTGCTTTCTTGATTGACTTAACCTTAGCAGTTAGTTCATACTTCGTGTGTAAAACTCTAAGCCTCTGCTCAATAAGAGGAGATTTTGCAATTTCATGCTTTTCAAACAGGTGCTCTAAAGCCTCTATCCGACGCACTGCCTTTTTGTATGAGCTACTTTGGATCTGAGATTGAGGAAATTAGAACGATAACAATTAAAGGGAAGGAAATTCTGGAAAGAGACAAGGAAGATAAGAAGCCCAGCATCATACATAAACAACATATTAATACCTTCATGTCTCCTTCAGGATCTAGAGGCAGCCCAGTAGGCTTTCTAGAAAGAAACTCTGAAACCTGTTTCAATGTGTTCTCTCGAACTTGTAATGGCAAAAGGTCTTTTGACATGTATAAACGAGCGCTACTAAGATTAACAATCTGTTTAAACATAATAAAATTAGATAAACGGCAACAATAACACAGACAAACGAAAACATGAAAATTTTTTATACAAACTAAGTTGAGATTAAATCCATTTCTCAGGACATAATTTCACTCCTTGAATGTGGTAACCAGGAAAAAGAAAACCAACTCAAAGTGTATCCTCTAAATCGAGGAATAAACTTCAATTGACTTCACAAAAAGAAAAGATCACTGTCATATGAAAGTCTTGACGTGTTAAAAGGAATAATCAGAAAAAAAATCAGAAGTTTCCTCTCCGAATATGACATAAAAATAGAATATACCAATCGTCAATTAGATTAAAATATGCAAAGCTGCTGCAGAAATTCATGAAAAGGCTATTGAAATTTTCAGTAACATGGAGAAGCTTGAAAACTTGAACAAAGCAACATATTGGAAGTATATCAAAATGGAGAAAGCAAATAGCATCTTCTGAAAGCTAGATTTATGTGCACCTAAAGTAACAACAGACAATTCTATGCATATTTTTCTAGAAAATTTTATCACATGAATCTACTGAACTACCAGGCACTAAAAATTTTCAACATTTTTTGTCAAAATTTATCCTTGAAGATCAAGACGATAATTTAATTCAAGAAATGAAAGGAAGATGGTCACTGTAATATGTGCAAGTCAAGCACTCCAAAACAGGTAAAGTTAATATTCATCTTTTAGCAAATGTGTCTGTTTTTTTATATCAAAGTACATACAGAAATATTTTACCTCTACTTCATATTAAGGAACAGAATAGGTGATTCAAATATAATTTTACATCCTTATTATTGTTTTTAATATAGTTTTACTAGATTGTACGGAGCTGAGCTGAACCAACATTGGCAAGCTGAGGTTCAGGTCACATAAAAAATAGGCATGAACACGAGCTTAAACCCAACTCAAGGCACAGGCTTGGCTCAGGCACAAGTTGAGTACAATAAACAAGCTTGAGTTTGCTAAAGCTCAACATGGTTCAATATAAGGTTCATTCAAGCTTTAGTTTGGTTAAAAAAATTTAAACCTAATATACAATATATATATAAATGAAACTTAACTGACCCTTTAAACAATCTATTTATGAACATGAATGAACTGAACCTTCCATATTTAAGTTTTGGTTTGATTATTAAAAATTTTGGTTTGAATTAGTCCATTTATTTAAATAAATGAGTTCCGAACTGCTCTTTATCGAGCCACACATTGAGCCTTTAACAAAGGCCTGGACTCATTTATATATTCCTTAATGGACAATGAATCAATCTAGTTCATTTTCAGTCAGAACAAGCAAAGAATGTTCAAAAAATTTGACTCAGTCACTGGGAAAAGGATAAAATAGTGGAGATAGATACCAGCGTACACAGCATATATTATCAAGTACTTACGTGGGATATGGGAACAGAAACAACAAGAGGTTCCCCAGGCTCTTTCAGAGGAACAATCGCAATTTTCTTTTTAGCAATTCCTTCTCTGCTCACCAAACATCTCATAAGGACATCCACTGTATAGTCTGCATCTGCTGGTTTTTTACTAGCATCATCTAATGCGTTCAACAAATGATAATTAGATGTGCAAGTTATGATAACAACAAATCCAACAAGTAATGGAACTCCTACCTTCACCAGCAGTTTTTACTCTGTCAAAATTGACTACCACTCCCCAAGTTATTGGGTCTTCAATCAAGAAAGATGGGGAGTTATCATCAGTCCCAGTGCACTGGACGCAGACAAGCCTGCCTGATTGGAGATGGGGCAAGCAGTACTTGGGAGAAAACACAATATCACGAATATCCTTTTTCAAACTTTTATATTGCTTAATCAGCTCATAGTAGTTCTTCAAACTATCTTCTTCTTCAATTATCATTGAATCCCTCTCTTCCTCAAGGGCTTTGGCTTGTTTCTGCAAATATAATTGATCAATATGCAAATGAAAAACCAAGCAATAAATTGTCCAAGCAGAGGTAAAATAAACCAGAGGATCAGCAACATCCAAGATTAGTAATCATAGTGGAAATTCGTTAGCATATACCATATTCCCCTTTCTGGAGACTCTTTTTTTCCAATAATCTGATTTGTAGTCCACATTATTGCATTTTCTTCATTTAATCCTCTTATTTTAATTTGTCTATTTTAAATCCTTACAGAAAGAAAAGGTCAAAAAACTCTTCTTCCAACTCCATTAGAAACTCAGCAAAAAATATTTTTTCAGTGCTCCTACTTGTTATTTTTCTATTTCAGTTCTTTTATATGGAGATGTTTTCTGTTGAAGTCCTACTAAAAGTAGAACTATCAAAATAGATGATAGAAAACAAATATGGACTATTTTGACAAACCTACCATAGTAGCAGCATGTATCAAAGCTGATATAGGAGCAGGCCCTTCCATGGCATCCGGTAAAACGAAGTATAAGGAACTCAAATAGCTAAAAGAAAGTATGGATTATATCACATCAGAAAAGGTCAAAAAATGCTTCTTCCAACTCCACTAGGAACTCGGAAAAAAATATTTTTTCAGTCCTCCTTGTCATATTTTTCTATTTCAGTTCTTTTATATGGAGAAGTTTTCTGTTGAAGTCCTACTAAAAGTAGAACTATCAAAATAGATGATAGAAAACAAATATGGACTATTTTGACAAAGCTAAGAAGGCAGGGATTTCATTGGCACGTTCCAAAAAGAATAAGAACTTCAAAAGAAAAAGTTAAAGCAATAAGACTGAGATGACAAATCAACTGAAGTACAAGGATCACAAAAAATGGTTATCCTTTCACTTCTATCTCTTAAAAAATAATTAAAAGGATGATTATGACATTGAGATCAGTATGATCCTTTAATTACTCATACAAACAATAAATATTATTTCTCCACATACTGACACTCAAACAATCTGCATACTTCTGATGGAATAACTACAATTAGTCTCTATAATATCAATTATTAAAAGGCCATTCGCCCCTTTCTTTTCCAATCCAACTATACGTGCTATGAGAAGTTAGATAAGAAGACAGATCAAGTTGACAATACCTATACATATTGGTTAATAGGAGGTACTCTAAGTACCTTTGATATTGTCAACTTGATCTGTCTTCTCATCTAACTTCTCATATTCTTTTTCTTTCTTTCATGCATAGTCAGTATAATAGCCCTTATCAAACAACACAAGTCTGGGAACCAAAAAACTAGGAGAAAGACAGGATATAGCACTAACTAGCTATTCCTTAAAGTTTAGCCTACAACATCTAACATAGTAAATTGTTGGTCTTTGTTAAGGTGCATCCCATACATTATTAGTCAACCCCTGTTTTCCTGGACCAAGCAACAATCCTCAATAAGGAAGTTGTATCTCACTAAATTCTGGTGTATATTAATTCACTCGTTCCTCACAAAACACAGGTTAAAATAGTAAATCTTAGGTAGATGAAATAAACAGCAGAATCAGTTTCCCAATTGTTGTAGTTTGTACTCTATACAAATAAATCTCACATGATGTGTCCTAAAAATAAGAAAACAGGGACAGACTTGCATCTTATCATCTGGAACAAACAAAACTGAGGTCAAAAGATCAACCACAAGGGACGGAAACTTCAAGTTTCTATATGAACTAACCTCAAGGTCAGGAATGGCTCGATCAGCTTGAAACTGGTAGAATGAATTACGGAGTAAATTTTCAGGATCACCATCTTCCGAGCGTAATTGATTTAAAAGCATATTGTACGTCAAATGGAAGGCACTGAAATGAAGTATAACAAGAAGTCAGCCATAACTTCCTCTACAAAAAATCTATTTCAGAATAACCCATATTGTCAATTTGGCACCAAGAAATTGAATATGCATATTTATGATTATTGTATCTCAAGGCTGTTCCACCACTCAACTGCTGAATTTGGAGCCAGGACCAGCTATTGTCATTTAAGCAGGTATATTGTGATCGCAGAAGACTCTATAGTCACGTCAACCATCTAACCTAGTAGCAATAAGCCTCTGTAGACATCAATCTTAGAAAGGGAAAACATGAATATCATATTTCCAGTCAGGTGGACCATATTGAAGTTAAAAGTGATTCACCAAGATTATATCAGAACTCAATAAAACTATGAATCAGACTTGAGTATTGGTACATGCAGAAGTAACCAAGTACCTGTTCAAACTATCAGCATTTCCTTTAAGCATCATCTTAGCTGTAGAAGGTTCAAGCTTCTCATCCACCATGAGTATGCATACTCCAAGTTCATCAATTCCACGACGACCAGCACGGCCGCTCATCTGTATGTATTCTCCACTAGATATCCATCTAAACTTGTCTCCATCAAACTTACGGACATTTGTGAACACAACAGTTTTTGCAGGCATATTCAACCCAATGCTGAAAGTTTCTGTAGCAAACAAACACTACAGAAAAAAAATTTCAATCATCATCCCATATGAATAGACAGGGTAAAGGACACTAAAAAGAACAATCATAGCAAGCAGCATCAAAAGAGAAAATGGATTTTGCAGCATGTGTACTGGCTAGTATATAGGCAAAATATTCGTGTGTCAAACGAGAGGCTTGGAAGATGGGGCCAAAGAAGTAACAACATTTCTAGAGGAAAAAGAAATAAATTTGATAATGAATCCTAGTTGAACAACTGTAAGATGCCTATCAACCTTGATCAAGCCTTCTTGAAATAAAATCTCAATCACTTCCTTAAGAATTGGAAGCAGGCCAGAATGATGCACACCAATTCCCCGCTTCAAGAGAGGCAACATGTTTGAAACCTGAAAACAGAGACATTTAACTTGTTAGAAACAAATTCGCACATAAAAGGTGCAATTTCAATTTTTTTATGTTTAACATACACACGATACAGCACATACAAGCCATCCATTGTATAATACAGCACGTGTTACAGGAGTTCACATTGACAGAAGTGTAAAGAATACCTATTTAATATATAAAAGTTCCCAAAGCAAAGATGAACTCTTTAAAGATTTAGGACTCAGGCATATTAGATCAAGAACAAAACATAATAAACAAAACTCAAGTTGGCTGGAATCAATCCAAAATAACAGCTAGCAAGTTTTACAATATGGATTGATAATATTGATAAATATTATATCAAGGAAAAGTCATCCCTCTCAACAAATAACTTTATATTGTAAAGATGAAGTTGATTTAATTTATCGTAAAACAACCAATTGGTTTCTAAAGTGTGGGCATGTTAATTAACATTAAGAAAATGATGCTCTAAAAGCACTACTTTTGCCAATGTGAATCCATGATTAGTTTCTAAATCATGGGAACATCAAGCAGTTCTCAAACGCTGCACTCACAATTACATTTTCCAATATGGATCTTCCACATTTTCCCAATATCATGAATAACATTATTCATTTCATAAGCAAAAGGTATAACAACTATGAAACATGATAGTGCTTAAAATCCAAAATGGAAATGGAAAAACAGAAGAAACCTGGGGAAAAAATAGATAGACAATGCCATGTAAAATGAGCTACTAATCAACCAAAAAGAAAAAGAAACTCAAATAGCATTTTATGCGTCGCATTATTTAGTAAATAGCTAATAGACATTACAGTTCATAGACAATGCAATGTAAAATGAGCGACAAATCAACCAAAAAGAAAAAGAAACTCAAATAGCATTTCATGCGTTGCATTATTTAGTAAATAGCTAATAGACATTACAGTTCACGAGCAGATACCTAACAGATGCAGAATTCAATTAAATGTTGAAGAACAAAAACTTACCTGAGGGAGTTTCTTGTCGTCATCTGATAGCATGTCCATGGCACTACAGAATATGGTTTCAATATTGACTTTCTCATCATCGTTGTTGAGATCCATTTTTGCCATCTGTAGTGCCAAACGCAAAGACATCCAATGGTTTATTGAGGACAAGGAAGAAGTACAATGTGTATGAAAAGAAATGGTTACCAAATTGAAGCATCTTGAGCTATAGAAACATGTTTCCAAACAATGGACTGTTATGCTCATTTGCACATCCAGAATTACAGGACAAAAGAAACATATATGAGGACAAAGCTAAATATTGGCAAAATAAAGTCATACATTTTGGGTTGCTTGGATCACAGAGGAAGCTAGTAACAACATTAAGTAAATTAGGATAACAAAATCAGAAAATTGAAAATGTAAAAGGAAAAAGAAAATCAAATGAAATTAATATGGGACAAAGAAAATACCTGCATGGCAAGGAACTCACATTCTCTTTTGCTAAAACTGAAAAGAATAACCGGATCATACTGCCTCTGTATTATCATTTTTACCAACTTAAAAATATCACTTTCTTCCCCAAGTTTTCCCACAATCAAGTCCTTCTGCCACTTCCCATTCTCCCTTTTTTTTTCACCTTCACCCTTGGGAACCAATGCATTTAAAGCTTTCTGAAAGCTTTCCTCTCGAAACTTTCCCTTTTCATCCACCGTCAAGTACAAACCATCACCTCCAGCAGGAAAAATATAATGCTGAAGAGGTGTTGGACGATAATCAGTATAAACAATGTGGCATGGTTGTTGATGGACCTGGCATAACATAATGCATTTTAGATTCCACTATAATATGCTCCATTGTTGTAGATACACCTTTAATTCATACCATAGTCATAAGTATTCATTTATAACTTAACATCTTTACGAGGAAGTAATCAACTAGTGCCAAGCACATGAAATTGTTTAAAAATTTCAACACTATAAAAAGCAAGCAATCAGCCTCTCTTTCCCTCCATATGTATGATGTGAACAAGTATCTCAAGGACACAACCTTTAGCTTCATCCTTGTCCAATTTTTCACCTTGTGTCTTGTTTTGTGGGAGGAAGGAAAGGGCATGTTAAGGATATGTTCTGGAATGATAGAAGGAAACAGCAACATTGCTTCCTCCAAATTTTAAGTTACTGTCGACTTACGAAAGGAGTATCAATTTTGCACCATATTTTACATAAATATCAGTTTGACAATATAAGTCGCTTGGCCAATATACTTATGGTACCAATTATTTTAGTCACCTTTGATAAATAACCATATGGATACGTCAAAGAGAGAGCAAGTCACCTTTGCAACCCAATCAGCAAATTCTTTAGCATTAGGCACAGTTGCAGAAAGGAACACGAATCTGGAATTCTTGGGGGCCATAACAATGCTTTCTTCCCATACCACACCTCTTTCTCGATCACGCATGTAATGCACCTCATCAAAAATAATCCAAGCCACCTCACGTGTAATCTCTGATCCCTTATACTGCATACTACGCCAAATTTCGGTGGTCATCACCTACAATAAAACGTGGCCTTTTAAAAAAGCTAAAACAAATTGACATAGTCAATCAGGAGAATACACACAAAAACAACAACAACAATAATAATAAGCCACAGTTGGGAAAGTGTGTCTGGCGCACCAAGCAAGAAGCATTAGGGTCAATAGTTACATCTCCAGTCAGCAAGCCAACATCAGAAAATTCTTCCTTGAACTCTCTAAACTTTTGGTTGCTAAGTGCTTTAATGGGTGAAGTGTAAATGACTCGCTGCAGATTTCTCAAAGACATAGCAATAGCATACAATGCCACCACGGTTTTCCCAGCTGATGTATGAGCAGAAACCTGTCAAATTTGACATTAACTTTATATTGCAACCATATCAATAAATCAATGAAGAGGGGCAGAAGTATACCATGACGGATTCGCCATTGTTGAGGCACTTAATGGCCTCAGACTGGAAAGGATCAAGTGCGAATGGAAATTCTTTAGCCGGCTTCGTGTCGGAAGAGTCAGGCTTCTTGGTGATCACATAACCCTCAGGATACGACACGTCGTGAACACAAGCCACCTGTTCTATGGAAAAAGCCGAGCCATTCTCTCTCTGTTGCTTATTGGGACGTAGCGCCTCTGTTGGCATCGACTTTCGCTTAACTGATTCCATTTTTTAAAACCCTAATATAGCTGTAGCTGCACTTGATTAACACGACAGGGAAAGTGAGAGTTGTTAGGTTAGATTAGAATAAACACAGAGGACTTGGAATTTCAATTACTGGATGTATCAACCACCGCTTGTGGTGGTCGGAGTGGC
>JANQAP020000137.1:659309-676665 GCA_026874005.2 Erythroxylum coriaceum
ATAACAATATTAATTATAATTGAATACAATTAAATAATCACATATAATAACAAATATATATTAACAATATTTTACCATTGAACATAATGCTTCCTCTTGACAAAATTAAGAATATATCCTTTCAACTTTTGCTACATTATCAAAACAACAATAAATAGCATCCTTGAAATCATTAATGACACCTTGACACTCTTCCTATTGTTAAGTATATATCAGGTGCAATGAAAGCTACATATATTTTATTTCTACCCATATTTGTTTATGATGTTATAATATTGTCATACAAATATTTAATTAGTAATTTAAATGTGTTAGAAAAGAGAGTTTATCTACTCAAAAGTTATTTTCAAAAAAGAAGGCAGGTGATTTGCTTCAATTACATAATTATGATTATTTACGTATCAATCTAGTAGTAACACCTTTGATTGGATTAAGATACTTAAGTATGATATGATTGAGTGAGTAATTGCAGATGGTAGATTATATGGTGATATAGTGGATTTTAAATTCAATTTTGGAGGGTTTGTTAGAGGTATATTCATGTATAGTATATCCCCTTAGGAAATTGGAATGAAATACATGATGAATTATGAGATGATTTGATAGAGTTAGATCGTTGACCACTATTTAGTTATGGAGTAATAAAACTATTGAAGAAGTAAAGAATACGAAGAATGAGAAATAAGATGTTATTATATAATTCTCTACCTACTATTAACAAAGATTATTCGATGATATTGAGAGTTGAAGCTTAAAGAGTAGTTCAAACAAGTTTTGAAGGTCTGATATAAGTGATCAAGATGAGTACACAAAATAAGTAATCAGATTGCCATAAAACCATAAAATCATCCATAAAAAAGGGATAAAAAGAAATTTTCAGTCAAAGAAAGACAAAGATCACTGTGATTATTTTGATCAAGATGAGTACACAAAAAATAATTATTTCAAGCTGTTGAGGTTGGTAGTTAGTGTTAACAATGCAAAGCTTACCATTTGAATAGGAAGTAAAAGGAGAAATTTCCAAGCTAGAATAACTTAGTGTTATAGTACAATACATCATGAGATTACTTAACGGAAAGGGAAGGATTGTGCAACACTTTCAATGCAAAAAGAGTGTAGATCTAGTTATTTCTTTTGTTAGTAACCCTAATAGTTTCTATTTTGCAGGTTTTAGATGCAAGCTCCTGGTTCATTGATACAAAAGTTATAATGAGTCCTAACTTAATTGTTTTCTAAAACCTAATCAATCTTGACAGAGCTTTCTTGATTTACTTGATGGAATAACCAAGAAGTTGATATAGCTGGAAATGTTCATTTAACATTGAAATTCCTTTTACATGATAGACAGGGGATGCTTTTCTATAGAAAAAAATTGGGGATGCACATTGCAAAAGGTTGTATCTAATAGAAGAGCTACATAAATTACATATAGACAGCATTACATATCCTACAAAACATGAATATCAAATAACAAGTCCAATTTTTCAGACAACATTACAAAAATTACAAGATACAATAGTGAGTAAAAGTAGGTTGCAGAATAAGAATTAGTGTGGACAAAAGATACAACATTAGTTACCTACCATTCTCACACCGTCAACTACATTCAGTGTACAACTTAAAGAAAAATTGAGAAATTATGTTCAACAAAAGAGACAACAAAGAATGGTGTGAAACGCTTAGTGCAACTATTGGTTTACCTAGTGCAAACACAGATGATAATGAAGAATGTGTGCAATAGTTTGTAGCTAGTGCGAATAGGAGCCAAAAATGTTGTAGTTGGTTCGAGAACACTCTCTCATGCAAAGAAGAGCAAAAAAAAATGTGCAACATGAAATCCTAATTTATAAAGGTGACAAACTGAATGGGTAATTTAGAGCTTTAACTCTTTTCTTTTAAGTTTCTTCATTTTGCTTAATTTTACTTAATTTATTTAAATGACTCTTGTATAATTTTACACAAATAACTTATCACATTAACAACGTTCACGAAAATACTAACGTCAAGTTAAATTTGAAAAAATTTAAAAGTTGGAATATTTAATTGTCATTTTTTAAAATTCTGTTTATAATTGCAAAATTAAGTTAATTTTTCAATTTTTTAATTAATCCATTATAAAAAACAAAATCACTTTTTATAATTTTCATAAATTATAAAAATCAAAAAATCAAAATTAAAAACAAAAGTTAAAAGCTCAAACAAACGAATTTTTATGGAATTTAAAAATAACATACCCGACATATTCACTGAACAAATGGGCCTGGTACTTGTGGAGGTTGATAGGTAATAGGTATTCACACATTCATCCGTGGATTTTCATTAAATAAAAACATTAATTACATACAACTATCCCAAAAGCATTAACATACAATCTATCCTACACATACACACACACACACAACATTAGATTAGATTATAAATGCAACAATACGAGAAAAGTTTGGGAAATATTTTAGCTTAGCCATCTTATAAATCTCTCTTTTCAATTGGATTTGGAGATAAAAAGAAAAAATAAACCTTGTAGTCCCTCCCATCCTTACCAAAATAGCCTCTTCAACCACCCACCAAAAGGAATATGAAATTTTTTTTACTGATAATACATGACATCCCAAATTCAAACTCCAATATATGTAATATGTTATCTACAGACAGACACAGAAACCTCTATAATTGACTTCTACAGACATGGTGTGAACTCGAGAAATGCTCCGTCTAGGCGGGAGCAACAATAATACATTAACCTTTTACCTAGTATCTATAGGATGAACCAGATTGTGGCGGTGCTGGTGGCAATCGATTCGGCGTACGCCGGCTGCTGCTATTTGAGCCTGAGCTTACATCACCACCATTCTGTGCTGGATCACTGTTTCGTCGACTATGTGACCTAGATGAAGCAGAAGCACCAAATGAGTCAGTACGTCCATTTGCGGCAGCATCAAATGCAGTCCTCCACTCATCTCCTGTTGAAGCTCCACTCGTTCTTGGGCTGCTATCTGTGCACATTCGGCACTCAAATAACAAAATGAGTCACAGGGGTACCCTAATGGACCTAGACTGTTTTAGAAAACAGACTGTCTACAATTTGTATTTTGACTCTTATCGAGTGTCTGCTGTTGAATGTTTATAAAATGAATCATTTACCAATATCATCTAAAAGAATATATATATCTTAACTTTTTATAAGTTATATTGTAAACAGTTAAGGCACACTAGTAATTGAAGATTTCTTTTTGAGTTCAGCTAGCACTAAAAACGACCAAAATCAGCAACTTCATGCAGGACAGGAACCCAAGAATATCAGCATTGTGCAAATAAAGACATGTTAATCCTGGGATTGTTAATCAAAGTATCAAATGCCCCCAAATGCATCATCATGTCAGTATGCATAAAACATAGTTAATTGACAGGTTTCAAGCCAATATCACCTGCTCCACTATTCCCGTTGGACCAATTAGAGGCAGCAGCTGCTCGATTATCATGAATGCTTAAATGTCTTGTGAGCTTGGACAGGAGAGAAGATTGCTTCTGAATTCGCTCCTTCTTACGCTTTACATTCTGATCTTCCTGAAGTAGCTCCTCAACCCTGGTTGAGCTTTGTGCACTAACCACAAAGCAAGGGAAACAGGTTAGTGCCTATTAACAAAAGATCTAAAGAAACGAACATGTGACTTCTTGGTGCCACATGCATGCACAGACCTGAGGCAAGCCACATGCATGCACGGACCTGAGGCAAAATTAACTCGTTCCTTTTGATACACAGCAACAGAATGTAAGTGACAGGTAATTATGAAGAGTGAAACTGGCACCAACCTAATGGAACTGTATAATTGATTAAGCATGTCCTCCTTTGCTTTTTCTACCTGGCAAAGAACTACAGCCTGCTCCACAATAGTAAACTATATTATCAAAAGTTAAATGATAGAATTGTTAAAGGATTGGGGTTCAAGAAGTGGAGCTACTTTTGGGACATTAGCAGCAAGGCTGTTAAGAACAGCTTCAACATAACCGCGTACTTCTTGGGACATCCATCGGAGCTCTTCTTCAGGGTCTGCAGGTTTTCTGGCCATGGTATCCTAACAAAGTACAGAAATTAAGCCAATACCAACATAAATGCCAATATAGTTTGTTAATGTGATATGAACTTTGTTTATTAAAGAGTAAAAGATAAAGAGAAGACATCAGTTAAAAGATAAAGAGAAGACATCGGTTAAAAGCTCCATTAGGATTCCTAAGCACATTATAGCAGTTACTCACAGAAGTTATTCCTCAAAAAGTATAACATAGGCATCTTTCAACAACTTACAAGTGAACCTTCAGAATGACTTTGACGCATGGTGTGACCAGAATCATTTATCACTTGACCCCCTTTTGACTGGATGACATTTCTCAGCTTGTTAAGCCACTCAGCCTTGTCAGCTGCATTCTCGGCTTTTAATACTACAGCACCGTGAGCTACATACAAAAGGAAATTGGATTTCTCTAGTCATGTGAAACAAGGGAAAGGAAAAACAGAGTACACAAAAAGGACAACAACAGACACTAAAGATGGGAATGATACCTTTTAAGACAGTCTTATATGGAACACTACTGGTTATCTTAAAAACAAGATTGGATCCTTTCTCAGAGCTTGGCCCATTAGCCTTTTTATCCTTGGAACTTTTTGATGACACTTCATCATCCTCAGAAGCTTCCCCAATATTGCATTCCTAATTTTCACAGCCAAAAGAGTACAGAATATGATCCTTGTCATTATATCAGATTAAACGAGCCAAATGGGTTCAATTTCAATATGCAGAAAGTAAAAAGATAAAGTTGATTAGGAAGTTCTTTCTCATCTCCCATTCTCAAAGTTTTAAACTTATTTAGCTTGTCAACCTGGAACAATGGTGTGCTAGCAACAAACAGAACCTAATGTTAGGATAGATACCAGCAAACAGACAGCCAAAACAGATATCAGCACAAACATGTCTCCAGGATAAATTCCATTTTCCATGTTAACACAAGCAACACTCATTACATGTGCTGAAGAGACCTCTCTATATTTTCCATAACTTTTTTCTTGAATTAGGAGATTTTAGGTATATGCTGTTGTGCTCATGTTACCTTTATTTTTCATAAATTACTAAGTTTACCGAGTTGCCTCCAACGCAAAATCAACAACACAGTTCCTAAATGATACAACGCATTTCTTAGTTTCTTTCACCTTTTCATCCCCTAAGACAAGTGACAACAGGAGGAAAAAAGAAATTTCAAATAATATTTATATCTGAAATTAACCTTTCCACAGTTAGCAAGAATGGTTCCCTCTCTAGCATCATTTACTTCTAGGTTATGACTACTGATTTATCACCAGTATTCCCAATTTAGAAAGCAGATTGATCGAATGTCAAAAGCAGACTTCAAGCTTATATTAAGAAAACATGTTCCATTTTCAGCAATACTACATTTGCAAACGAAGAACCTTATCACAAATAACAGTATTTTAAGTAAAAGTTCAAGCATATCTAACGACACGCTAGATGGGTTATCTAAGCTTCCTAAAGCAGATTATCATAGGGAGAAGAATGTTGTCAATTCTGGCAAGTTTAGCCATAAATGTCTCTGGATGCTTGAAACTATTCCTCAGGAATCAGTCATGATATCGTAACTGACAAGTGATGCAAAACTTTTAAAACAACACTAACATTATATCTTCCCCCCCAAAAAAAAAGAAAAACAATAATACCATTATACTTCGAAAATTCAATTTCCAACTACATTGCTTACCTCCAATGTAATAACACCTCGGAAATGTCTCTCTTCTTGCTTTTTAGTGTAACCAAGCTGCAATTGACATCAACTATATGATGAACCAAAGAAATATAAAGGAAGAGTTTAAACATGGCAACAGTCACATTACAAACTATTACACTCAAAGATCTAGAAAGGGTAGGCAACAAAAAAATTCGTTCTTTTTCTTGACTAAGTATTTAGGTAAACAACTAAAACTGGCAGTATCAGACATAATGCATGCTTACAGACACATGCATGCCAATGAAATTTGAACATAAATAACAGTTGAGGATGAGAAGTGTCAACTTTGTTGCAGAAAAGAAGATTTTAAGTGAGTAATCTGCAGAATTTCAATTGCCATATAGTCTCATTTACAACTGGCTAGAGAAATGTGCAAATACCTTTCCGCTTTTTTCATTCAATACAAACCACCGCCTACTCCATCCATTTGTTTTCCCACTTTTCTTCAATAAAAATCCTGTTGATGAATAAGAAGCAGCAGAATCAGATAATCTGCTATATGGCTTTCTATTAGCATTACACTTGAATGGATAAATAGATTAAATAAAAAGAGAAGCACTTCCCACAAAGGCTTTAGGGTCTAAGTTTCAAACCTGTTATAACATCAAGTAAATATGTAACATCCAAGGAGAGGGATCACATAAAAAGCAATAAAAAAGAAGCTAATTTATATTTTTCAATATAAATTTTCATGATTAATCTTCAATATGGGAATCCCAAAACAAGTGAAGTGTGTAAGAAAGGCTAACTTGGGCTAATTCTTAAAAAATCAATTTACGTGGCATGCTCAGTGTATATAATTGCTGGTTTGGTTCTCAAAACCATTCCCATATAAGAAACAAATCAAACTGTGTACGACACAGAAAAGATTTGTCTTTAATAGGTTTACCATTCTATCTCAAATTGGCATGTAAAAGAATTTTTAATTAGACATCAGTCCACCTGATATATCTGACATGTATATCTGACATGTAATGCATTAAAAACCAGTACAATAGTGTTTCCGATGACAAATTTATCTCACAACTACAAATTGTGAAGTGATATAAAATTATCACTGCTAAAAAATGCAACTAATCAAGCAAGAAAAACTGTTAAATTACTCACATTCATCATGAAATTCCTGATAATTTTGGATGTCTTATTCAAATTACAACTTCATGTTTAATTTAGTGAACAATTGACTAACCAGACAAGTCCTCACTGCATTCGTTTTCTTAGTCAAAACAAGAGTTAGGTTAAAGATTTTCACACAATAAGAACAGGCCTAGTTGATAATGTCAATCTTGAAAATTGCAAGATCTGCACAAACCAGCTGTGATCTCGCCTTCTGGTCCAGCAGTTTTCAAAGCTGAGCCTTCTTGTGTTTCCTTATCTTGTTGGTTTGATTTATCTTTCATTGATTTCAAGTTGCTTCCTCCAGACTGCTGACCTCCCATTTGAGGGCTAGTTGCCTATATAAAACAAATATAATAACATGAGAAAGTCAACGGATTTAGAATATATAACGAAACAGGTATAATAGTACATTAGACAGCATAACAGGTTCATACCCTATTTAGTATGGACTGTTCAGCCTCATTTGCCTTTTTGGAGGACTTGTGCTTTATCTCTTCTTCACGCCGTTGCCTATCCATTCTGGTGAAAATTGTAATGAGAGGGGATAAGAAAACTAGTGTGGAGAATAGCTTGCATCGATACATACAGGGGCACATCTAGATAACTGAAATCTTAAATCATAAATTATTACAGTATATTCAGTCAACCACAATCAGTAACAACATACAACATTCAAATTCATGTTTTAAACAACACAAAGTAGTATGCTAACATCAAAAACTTATCCCATCGAATGAATTGTATATTGTTTGTTTTCCTTACAAAACAGAGGTGTCACAACGTCACTAGAAAAAGAGTAGAAAATAATCAACATTTACTTTTACGCATACCGTCTCTGCACCAGTCGGATGAAATGTTGAGGTGGAACAAATGCACGCTCCATATCAACCAAAGCAACTACCATCTTCTTAGCTTCATTCTTAAAACCTTCAAGTGCAGTCGTTGCAATTGCTATAACCTGATTTAAAAAATAAATTAAGCGATTAAAAAAAAAGAAGCATATATGACAGGAAAGTACATCTAATCAGCTAAACTGTAATCATACCTCTTTTTTAAAGGGAGGATATCTTCCCAGACCAGGGGTGGCATTTGCTGCAGCATTTACAATATCAGCTAGCACACGGTGCACCTGGTTTATCAGCAACTAACTTAGCACAGGTAAAATAATAAGAAACTCATTATGTAGATCGAAATGTGGAAACCATCTAGAACAATAACAAATAATAGCACCAGTTGGCTAGCCTTCTGTCCTGAGAAACATTTATCCCTTTACAAAGGCAGTCCACGAAACATGGAAACTCCAGAACTTTGTTTTAGCCTATCCAGAACATTTTACATACGGAAAATTTTTCCTCCTACGTTCACTTCTGAGTCTCACATCTATTTCAGTTTTTCTTCTAGCTTTATCTCAAATCTCTTTTCAGGTTTTCATTCCTCTTATTTCACTCCTCTTATGTCATGTTTGATGATTATGAGCGCTTTTATAAAGTTTTTTTAAACACAAATTGCTAATTAGATTAAAAATAAAAGTTATTGTATAACATACACATTTCGCTTAGTATTGGCAATTCACGTATGGTGGACTTAGCTTTTTTTTTTTAAATTTTTGTTTCTTTTAATATGCATTATAGCAAACTGTTAAAGAAATTATGACAAAAACACAGTAGGACATTTACTGAAAAAGGAAAAGCAGAACCTCTCATGATTATAGACATGAAAGCAACAGTCTACTACACCAATATTTGCAGGAAATTAACTGTACAAGGAGACTAGAATTTTACTTCATTCATTTAATTTTAGAAACTCTGTAGTATCACTGAATAAAATTTCAGTGCTTTACCAAATCGTTGATCTTGACTTCTTTACAGATGATGGTTTGAACCCCAAATGATAAGGACAAATAAAATAAAGTAATTATAACCCTGCACCATAAGACTGTACCTCATCTACACAAAGTCGAGAAGGTTCCTTTGCCAGCTCTAGGACTATTTTTATCAATGACCTTAGTCCTTTCTCTGGTGATATAAGATAAGGTTGATAACCATCTGCCTCTAGTACAATCTGAAATAGCAATCTCCGTCAACTGCCAAACCATCAAATTTTAATAGAAGAAATTTCGTAGCATATCAAATGTAAAATGATGTACCCTTTTGACATTGTTTAGGTCAAAATGTCTGTCCAAAGGAAGCTGCTTGATTCTGTTTGGAAAGCTACCCTCAAAACTGGCAACCACTTTCCATCCATTACCCTGCCGGTAAAAATAAGTTATAGTATAATTTATTATACAGGTCAGTGCAGGAAAGAAAAGCTGTAAATTCTCAAATGTTGCAGAAAAATAAAAACACATGGGGAAATTTTGACCTACAAGTCAGAAGCAACACTTACACAGGTAAGCCAGCCATCCAAAATTCAGTGCCAATGGCTCATAAGTAGTAAATTATTGAAAACAGTTAACTAGCCAAAATTGCTACAGGTCCACTGATTTTGGCTCCTGATAAACATTTTCACACCCAAGAACAAAACATGTAGAAGACTCTTAATATCCATCGCAGAGATAACAGGCATGAATGTTTATGAACACGACCACAGCATGTTTCTTTTCTAGTGCATGCCCTTACAAATTTCCTGACATTTCAAGGAACTATTCAAATGACCATTGTCAGGTCTTTAAATGTTAATGCAATATTTCTACCATAAATCTGACCAAGCAAACCATAAACATTATCCATATATCCTGTTTCTCGGGAGCCAAGAATTCATCGAAGTTGTTGGCAGCGCACAGCATAAGTCTCTAAATCTCACCAAGTAAACCATAAACATTATCCATATATCCTATTTCTCTCTGATGAAACGTTATAGTTGTAAAGTCAGTAGCTTTTTCCATCAACCAGAATAGATACAATACCCACGTCAATTTGGTAGGAACTACTCACTTCACCACCCATGAGATGCTGGAGAAATTTGTCCTCAAATTCACGACAGAGCTCCAAACCCAAAGCTTTTGTTCCTTCAGCACTATTGACCATTTGCTCACCAAGTCTCACTAATTCTTCCTGAACAATTTGCGATTTTCCCTGTAGTCTGGAGTGTTAAAGGATACTGTTAGAAGCATAACATAACAGTATATAGAAAACACAGGTACCCCAGTTGAGCAACTAAATACTTGTTAGCCAATGTCTTTCAAATCCTCCCCAGAAAAGTGAAAGTGCCAATGTAAGAAGCAATAAACCACTACACTGAATTATATGTAGGAATCTTAAAACACATGAAATGTAATCGTCCAACAGTTCTTGTAATTCAGAGGCTACAATGGCAATCAAAGACAACGAATCAGGCTGCAACAGGCAGAAAGCAAGATTACCCAGAAAGGAGATTGGGTAGCCTAAGCTTCATGCGATTACGGATCTGACCAGCCAGCGCATCCACCAAAGCTATTCTCCCAAGTTTGCTTGGCGGAGCACCAGTCAGTATCGATTTCAGACTTTCACTCTCAGCTCGCCAGGCAGTTTCTAAAGAATTCTCGACTGAGGCACTACCAGATTGGACTGAGGCAATTGATACTGACTGTCCAATCAATGCTATCCATGGTATATCAGACGTTTTCGGTGGTCCCTGATTCAACAGCAGGGCCTGAACAGCTGCAAGAGCTTTTGATTCTGTAGCAGCTTGATCAATTTTACTGATTACACCAATTGTCCTGGTACCTACAATAAGAAAAAGTGCAGCACAAATCAACTAAAGAATACAAAAGAGTAAAAGCAAGAAAACTGAGTGAGAGACAGTGGACTGAAGTAAACCACTATCATAATGACTCATTGTCCAAACAACGAATTATGCAAGTTTCACAATTGACCCACTCTCTGAATCATATTCCTTCGCTATTCTGAGGGCTCTTGATGATGAAACTTCTGGTGCCTGAGCAGCTGGTATTATGACTAACAAGATTGCATCATTGTGTTGAACATATTCACTAATCTGGGAATAGAAAATAGTCAAATTGTTAGAAGTGTTCACAAAGATAAGTTTAAAAGGGGAGCTATAAATCACAGCATCTTAGAAGTCAAAAATAACCAATATCCACCATAATTTCATTCTAAAACTTAAAACAGAAGGGAACTTATCAGCTTCTCACCAGTGAATCATCCATGATTCTTTGGTCTAATCCAGGCAAGTCAATCAATTTCAAAGGTGGAGCTGTAAACAGTAAAAAGATAATAATAAGAACAATGTCATAAATTTATTGAAAGGAACAAAATCCTTCTTTCTTTTTGTTTCTTTTCATATTATCATTAACTTCTCACATATTCCCAAAAAACAGTATTTCACGAATGGATGATGGTATATCTAAACAGTCAAGGACTGCAGCTACAAGTAACTACAAAATGCTGAAAAATCCTATGAACCTCGTAACACACGAGGAAATAAGGTTTGCAGCAGGTACTCAAGTCTGCTCAATCAAGTTCAAGGAGCAATTCTGATTAAAGATGATACAATTTGGTAAAACGTCTGGTCCAGTAAGAAGTCACTTATGTTGATCACCTGACCAAGAATACCAATGTCCAGTTTCTCAGTCATGTTTTGACCTTCAAAGAAACCAAATAATGTTACTGCTGATGATTGCTAGACACTATAACTTTAAGATGCAGGTCTGTGCCTTTCCTTTTCCCATCTCACTGTTATCAAAACTTAGACCAAACAATGCTTAAGTATTATATGAGCCATCGCTTATATCATTCTCGAAAGCTAGATGTCCAGGTGAAGCAAATCCATAATGGAACATAAATTACTTGAAAGAATTGCATATGCAAATGGAAAAGGACAGGAAGCTGGCCTACTATTAGTTCAATCTCGGGAAATGGTTAGGGATTGGCCTTATTTAGATGCAAGCCACAGGAATACCATAAAGAAAAATAAGCTATTATAAAATGATGCCATGCAACATTAGACTAATATAAATGTTCTACGTCATAAAGAACATGTCTGCAATTTTTTTTGGTAAATAAACATTCAAAGAAGAAGTGGATGCACCTGTACTTGTTCGAAGTTTCAGATATATTTCATCCCGACTCCTTCCTGATGACCCCTTGCTCAGCCTATCTTGTAGAGAATGCCGAAGAGCACCTATCATGTGCCATTTTATAAAGACCAAAGAATATTAGAGGCATGCAGAAAATAATGTCTATGTGCAAGTGCCACTAAAATGCATTAATCAAGAAGCACTGGATAAGTACATTAGTAGGGAAACTCACTTGCAGAAACCTGTTGGGATTTGTTGTCAATTTGCAGAATGATTGATTTGCTGCTTAAAGAGTCATCTCTACTCAAGTCAATGCTTATTGGTGCTCGAGTAGCACCATTTTCACCTGTTGGCTGCCATTATCAAATTGAACCACATAAAAAAAACTATTATAAGTCCAAAAAGGAAAATCAAATGCTCAAGAAGGATAGTAGGAGAAAAACCAAACCTACTTACCAGAACAGGGTGTCCAATTAGACTATTCAAGACGGCCGATTTACCAGCACCCTAATCAGCATACAAAGAGATGTAAAAATTTAACTATATCTCATTGCAAAACAAACAACATAAAACAAGGCTCAAGAAAAGAAGCAAAATATCCAAAGGTTTGATAATCATCCAAATCTTTTCTCTTGCATTCCCATATGCTGGTGCTTTTAGAGAGAGGCAAATAGAGCCACTTCCCCACTGATCACATCAGTAAGAATCCAATCTAGAAGAAACACCAAATTAATTATATGATCTAGATAACATCTATGGACAGCAGATGAATAGTAAGATACATTGTATACTCAATAACTGCACCTAAACCAAAACAAAAGATCTTCAACTAGATCCCATGCCAAAACTGCATCCAGTATTTCTTCCTAAACTAGGTCATCATGGCGTTCACGTATGCAATGCTTGTTGACAACAACTGCACCTTTCAATCTCTAATCCATACAAATGCAGACACATGCACACATGTCAAACCGTATCCATACAATTGCACTAAATGCAAGCAATTATCAGCATTACTAATCATGAACTGAAACAATTTAATCCAAAATCCAACAGATCAAACAATGGAACTCCTCATCCGACAGAGAGAAAGAGGAACTTACGACATTGCCGAGAGCGACGGCGTTGAGGAAAGTGGAAGAGCGTCGGGAGGTGGAAGAAGAAGACGTCTCATCAACATCCTCGTCGGCGAGCACAGCTGAGGCTTGCCTCATAGTCTCCCCAAGCTGCGCCAATTCTTCGATCGCGTCCATTTTCTTTATACTCAAAAGTATTAGTGATATTCAAAACTAAAAATCGAAT
The DNA here is from genome assembly GCA_026874005.2 of Erythroxylum coriaceum. NCBI lineage: Eukaryota > Viridiplantae > Streptophyta > Magnoliopsida > Malpighiales > Erythroxylaceae > Erythroxylum > Erythroxylum coriaceum. The sequence goes on from JANQAP020000137.1 coordinate 672,541, forward strand.
ACAAGGGATTTAGAGAACAGAGTAATGAGATGCGGATCAGAAAAGAGAGATCGACAGAGAAGTGAAAAAAGGATGAAAACCCTAGATTGGATCTGAAATCCAATTGAAATGGAAAGGGAAAGGCAAGATGGTATAGACAGTAACTGGTGGGTTGTATAATTTATGGTAAATTTATATATATATATATATAATAAAAGTGGGAAAAAGAAAACAAAGAGAAAAAATTAATGAAGGTGATTTATTTTCTTTCATTTGGGTGTATGTACTGTGGAAGGGTTGATGAAAATGGCAGGAGTAATGGAGTTTCTTGAAGTTTAAACTTTGAAATTGAAATTCGTATTCAGTTACTCTCTCTCCCTCTTCTTTCCCTCCCAAAGCCAGCAATAGAATAGAATTGTAGTCTGCAATTTCATGAAACACCTACTTATTTGACCTTTTTGTCCTTTGGTATGTTCTATCTTTTCTTATTTATAACAAAAGTAAGGAAAATAAAATTTTGGCAAATACCTTAATTTATCTTTAAAATTTTCTCATTAATCCCTCCATTTTTGTTTTAATATAACCTTTAATTTGGTTTAGATCACTTCAATAGCAGCCATTAGAAAAAGGATGAGTTATAAATATTGCTTACACTACATAAATTTTTTTAAAATATAGCCAAAGAAGCACAGTACAACTTTAAATACGTTTTTTTAACCATACAAATTATTATATTTTTATTTTTAATAAAGAAAATGGATTAAAATTTTAAAACCAAAATTGGAGATGAAAGGGAAATAAATGTAAGCTAAGTAGAAGTATTGATTTGATTTGTAGGCAAAGATCAAACAAATGCAAAATGAAGTGTTTTTTGTTTGAGTTTTGAAAGAGAAAATAAGGCTCCATATCTTATATTCTTCTTTTATTTAATTATGAAGTTTTCATTTTTTAAGAATAAAATATTCCGATTTTCCTTGATAATTTATCTTTTTATTTTATTTTCTGTTAATATGTGAAGTTTTACCTTTTTATTTATTATAATTATTTCATAAATATATTTCTTGTACTTTTACTTATGGTGAATGTTGGAAGTAATAAAAACATTTATCCTTATCCTTTTTTGTTGTCAATGTTTTATTATGCTTTGGAACAAGCTATAAAGACTTTGCACAATGTTTATAAGAATTGGTCTCAAATAGCTAAATAGTGAAACTAAATTGTTTCTAGATTGATACCTTGTGCCCAACCACCCAGCAGCCAACATCTAACTCCATCCCTCATTAAAAATACCGCCTATTATAGGAACTAAATCTATTGACCCTGGGTTTCGGTCCTTATTTCATAACGACAAGGTGTCAAAATTGGGAGACTTTTTAAATATATATATATATGTGGGAGTAAAAACAAATAAACAAACAAACAAAATAAAATAGCATAACATAAAATAGACATGAAAATAAATCAGATTGGGAGTCGAACAAATAAACAAACCAATAATAAATAAAATAAAATAAAAAAAGAGAAGAAGAGAAAAAGTCGCAGGCGTGAGAGGGGGGAGTCGCGTGCACGATTGCTACTTTTGATGAACAGTGGGGGTTTTGTCGCAATCGTGTTTGTGCACGATCGCGACTTCAACCCTGTTTGCACACTCTTACTTCAAAACATCATAACTTTTAATCCCAAAGTCCAAAAATTATGAACTTTATGTCGTTAGAAAGCTAAGAGAAAGAGCTACAACTTTCATGAAAACGAATTTTATCTAATTCTGCCTAGATCAATACAGTTTATTCATTAAAAATTCAGAACACATTTTCATCCCCTTTTTCCTTTCTGTCATTTATAAAAAAAATACACTATCTATATCAAAAGACCCGAATCCAATAAACACAATCTATACACATAAGACTCCTAACAAAACAGACTCCCAACCCAATAATTTACTTAAGAAGAATTTATCCAAAAACTATTAAATAACTAACAATTTATTCCCAACACCACTGACATTAACAGAGAAGAATTTCTACACATATACCAAAAGAGGAATTCTTCACCTTTTACTGCCATTTCTTAAATAAAACAGAGTTTTATCTCTCAGATGTTGCAAGGTTTATACATAACTTCAATAACAAACAAAAGCCACATCAGTAGCATAATACAAAAATTACAATCATGAATGCTCATGCTTGATATGCTTCTAAAGTACCAAAAATTTCTGAACTAACTTAGTTACAAAAATAGAAATTTTTGGAGTCAACCGAAGTTTTTGCAAGGTTCAACGTTGATCTGCTATTTCTGCACCTGAGGAGTGGAAAGATAATGGGGTGAACTGGGAAGCTCAGTGGCTAATATGTTTATAGCCAGCGATAACGAACCACACACACAATCAAACATATAGACTATATATATATATATATAATGAGTCCATTTTTCGGAGCTCATATGCCATAAGCAGGTAGCTGGGAGAAGTCTTTAGGTCAACATGCAAGTGACGAACAAAATGGTATCTCTCTTACCCACACAAGCAAAATTTCCAATGCTTACATATTTCATATCATATTCATATTTTCTTGCTTCTTGAAGCTTTTCTGTTTTTCATCAATAAAAAATGCAGTATCTTTCAAAATAAACATGATATCAAATTCACAGAACATTTTTCCCACATTCACAATGATCCAAGACAAGCAATTTAGCATACGTACAAGCAAATATTTTAGCTCATCATCACAATAACTATAAACATACTACCCACCTATTTACTTGTAACTCCAAGATCAAGTATGTCTTTCCTCTTGTTCTTGATTTTGAAGTTCTTGGTTCTCTTCAAATAAACATATTTTCATTCAATCAACATACACGAATAGAACTTTCATAAAGCTATATTATCCAAAAATAAGCTTTATCTAGGCTAGAAGAACTAAGATATAGTTAGAAATTCATAAAGATCTAAGAAAACAAATTTCTTGGTTCTCTTCTTTCTCTCTTCATTTTCATCATAAAACCTACTTTCACTAGTTTCTTTTTTACTAAAGCAAGAAGAAAAGATACGGGAATACCTAAAAATTTTTAGTTGAACCCTTTTTCTTTCTTCTTCTTCCTCCTTTTTCTTTCTTTCCTTCTTCTCCTTTCTATGCTTCGATTTCTCCTTCTCTTCTTCTAGGTCCTTCTACGACTTTCTCTATTTTCTTTCTTACTATCCACAACTCTCTTATCTTCTTTTCTTATTAGTTTAAGACAATTTTTTGTCTTTCGAAGCTTACCCTTCCATATTTAATCTAATGCCTTCTAACTCCTTAACATTATTTTAGAATTTCCATTTAATACATGCAAACACATATAATAACTCTAAAAATTTCTAATCCAAAAATTCAAAATTTCAGTTCATGCTTGCTAATTTATTAAAATAAATTATAAGAAAAATTCAGGATCCAACAAAATCTCCATGACAATGAATCTGAAAACCTCAAAGAACAACCTACCAATAACCTTAGAACCTATATCTACTACAGTGACTATACCTTATTAGACCTACTCCACAAACTTCCCCCCACTGAAGGGAACCACAGATAGGTGACAACAGGAGATGGAGAAGAGTAAGACTATATAGAGCTCGATAGTAGGAGATTTTGGAAATCTAAGCAAGCTGAGATATGTGAAGTTAGCTAGCAAGGAATCAATTCAGGCCTCTATAAAAGTGCTTCAGCAAGGAGCTACGTAGTGGAGTACCTTCCTAGTGGGATTCTTTCTCAAAAAAAGACTAAAATTCCTAATAGTAAGCAAATGGGCAAATGTAGCTTAAAGAAATAAGGGTTTGATGAACACAATGGTTAATGAAGATGAGTCATTTGTGTTCAAATTCAACACTGAAGAAAATACATAAAAGTGATAGAAGCAAGGCCTTAGCACATTCTTGGTCAACCAAATCTCCTTAAGAAGTGGTAGTCAGGAGTTATTGTAAGGCCCCAATATATACCCTAGATGAAATGGTACATATTTATGGCAATACATGTATGATTGGCTTGATCTTTGGAGTTGGAATTCGGAATTAAACATTTGAGGGAATTTTAAACTTGATAGCATGTATTAATACAAGTGTTATGAGATTTGAATTGGCATGAATATGTGTTAAGATGATGAGAATTGAATGAT
>JANQAP020000137.1:679563-692458 GCA_026874005.2 Erythroxylum coriaceum
ATTATGTCAATTGAATAATTAGAAGAGAGATCTCAATTAGTCAATTGATCATCCATAGGATAGTGTAATAATTAGTTAAATCGGTAGAGTCATTAGATAGGTTGAGAGATCATCCAATCGATTCTCGTTAATTCAATTAAGGAAAAATAGTTACACCTTGAGAGAGGTAATTAGTGCATTCAAAAATCTAGGATGAGACACAATTCAATCAATAAAATATCAGAGAGACAGAATAAGGAAAAAGTAATCTCTAGCATTTATATCCTTGAATTCAGATTTCTACAATTGCAGTATTTTCCACTATTTACATTAGTCTTTTAATTTTAATTTAATTTTCTAGATTAATTGCATAAAATAATTTCATTTCTTAAACAAAGTCTTTTCTAAATTAAGTAGTATCTGGGCATCAATCCCTATAGGATCGATATCCGCTCATTCTAATTACAAGTCACGACCCATTCACTTGCAGTTTTTGAGCGTAAAACAAGTAGATAGGTTTCACAATCCATCAACACCTACCAAGCTAATAAGAATAAAAGGGGATTAAGGCAAAGGGATCTCCTATCCCCTTACCTATTTGTTCTATGCATGGAGGTCTGCTCAATTCTACTTGAAAGAGACATAGAGAAAATTCCACTCAATATCACTACAGTTGCAAAGGTACAAAGATTACTCACCTAAGTTTTGTAGATGATTTGTTATTGTTTTGTAGGGCTGAAAAAAAAACTCTATTAACTTACTCATGCAATCCATAGAGGAGTTTAAAGATATATTAGGACTAAGAAGTAAACATGAGTTGCTTCACTTGTCAAATCATTCCAGTATAGAAGTAGCCTTAAAAGCCTTAGAGATGGGGCTGAAGTGAGACATATTTTCATTCAAGTATCTAAGTGTTCCAATATCACAATGGAGAATTAATACCTCGAATTTCAAATCATTAATGGATTCTTTAAATAGAAGAATTAATCAATGGAGCAACAAGCATCTCAGTTATGAGGGTAGACTTTAACTAGTTCAGTCAATCTTGAGCAATTTAACAACCTATTGGATCAGCTCCTTATCACATCCAAAAAGCGTCTTGAATGAAATAAATAAGAAGCCAAGGGATTTCTTATAGAATGGACAAACCAAGTAGCAAAGTCAAAGTTTACCTGGAGTAAAATATGCAAACCAAAGGAATAAGAAGGATTGGGGATATATTCAGCAAGGTTGCTTAACAAAGTCAACTTAGACAAGGACCTATGGTGTTTATGCAGTAAGAAAGATGACTTATGGGTCAAATAGGTGCATAATGTATCTTAAAGAAAGTAGCATATGGATCCTAAAGAATAAGCTAGACATTTCATAGAATTTGAAGGAGATATCAGGGACAAGAACATGGATGCAAAATGTAATTTTCCACAAGATAAGGAATGGGAAAAGCACTCTACTCTGGTATGAAAATTGGCATAACAAGGGATCTATACAAAGCAGAAGAGATACAACAACTAAAGTAGGTAGTGAATTCTAGAACCAAATTCAGTAAACTCATTAAAGAAAATCAATAGATATGGCCTTAACATAACAACAGAAGTGTGAAGATTATAATGGACAATATGCCAAGATGTTAGGAATATGAACAAGATGATATTTAGTGGATAACAAAGGGATTAAAGACATTTAGCTCAGAAATCTGCAAAGCTCTTCTCCAGAAGGAACCACACAATAGGGTGAGGTGGAGAAATCTAGTATGGGACAATGATATCGGCCCTACAGATTCATTCATTCTTTAGTTGGGAATAAATGGAAGACTCCTTGTTAAAGATAAGATCAAGTTTCTTATTAACTCATTGAAACGTGAACTATGTAACACTATAATGGAGACCTTGGATCACATTATCAGATGCAGGTACACTTGGAGCATTTGGAAAGGATTGCAAAGGATTCTGAATTTTAGTAAAGCATAAACCTCTTGGAATGAGATACTTACCTAACTAGGGAATCTGAAAATAGAAAACAAAGTAGACTATAAGACAGTGAAGATTAGCTGGGCTTCCATGGTGTATAACATTTGACAAGAAAGGAATTATAGAGTTTTCAGTAAGGAGGCTAAGAGCTTAGAGTTACTATGCTAGAAAATGATTCTTCAAAGTAGATTGTCCTTAATAGCAAGGGGGATTGCTACAAACCTCTCTACCAACATAAAGAAAAGATGGCAAAGAAAAGATGGCTATTAGATTAAGTTACTAATTCCAAATTGTCATTAGGAACCATAGCTTGTAACTTTGATATTTTGTACCTTGAAAGGTTGTATATACACTTCTTTTAATGAAATTAATTACTTTTTAAAAAATTAATAAAAATATTTTCTTTTGTTATAAATGCAAAGTTTTAAGAAACTCAAACTCACTCATATTTGTTATACTTGTTATTAGTTTAAATATCAAGTAGAGAAATAGTATAATAAACCTTAAGCATAATAAATTAAAAAGGTCTTTTACAAAATTATAAAGCAAATTAGAAGATAAGATGGTCAAATTTAATTTATAACCAATATAATATGATTAAAATATATTATAAGGTTAAATATGATATCAAATCACAAGATGGGATGATTAGAAAAATATCAATAAATTAGAAGATACACATGAGTTATTAGGATCAAAGAGTGTAGTTTGAATTTTAGACAATTTTAGTCCAAGAAAATAGATCATCAATTGTTTGTTCCACTACAATAGATATAGAAGAGGGGTAAAATGAATCTAATCTTAATAAAAGGGATACAATTGGTAAGATAATACTAGTAAAAATAAAAGGTTATAAGTAAAGATAAAGAAGGAGAGTCGAGAGTGTTTAAGTTAGGCATATGATGGCAATGGAATTATTTGAGTAAAAAGCATAATAAAATTTTTTGTGATAAGATTATTGTTAAGAATGTTAGTGAACTAACGGGATAAAAAAATATAGATAATAGGAAGAGGAAGAAGATGAGGAAAGAAAAACAATATATCAACATAAAATAAGATAATATGTTGGTTGAAATTCATAAAATAATATGAAATCCAAACTAGTAGTAGTTAAATGTTAAATTCTAAATATCTTCAATAAGATTATAAAATGAGAACAAAGAAGTGTGACAAGAAATTGGTTTCTTTATGGCACTTTAGTTATTCATATTGAGAGAAGTAATAACTCTTTTTATTTAAAGATATAATACCAACAAGAAGAGAACTTTAACTTGTATAATAAAGAACTATATAAATAAAATTAATTATAATCCAATTAAAGTCAAAATCGTCAAAATTATATGATAAAAAAGAAAAATGATTGATATATCACTTAGTATATATAATAAAGTTAGAAAAAAGTAATTGATATTTCTTAAGGTTAGAAGTTTTGGAAAGAAACAATAATATCACTTGAATTAGAGACAACAAAAAGGTCAAGATAATTTTCAAAGATATTATGTGTGTTTGTGTGCTTCAAAATATTTTATCCATGTTCTTCAGACACATATACTCATCATATGAATACTAATAACGGAATGGAAAGAAGAAAAGAGTTACACACTATTTAATTAAAGGGAAAATAAAGAAAAATCATATAGAAAATATCCTAAAATCCTTAACTAGTTTGAAATCTTTCATAAAATAGGAAAGATATTAAACACTGCATATTACTTTTCTAAACAATTACTTAAATTTTTGCTAAGATTAATTAATTTTGGAAATGATCAAAGAGAATAGAATTTATTACGCATAGGGTAAGGATTAAAGTCTACTTTGGATATCTAGTAAGGAAACATAAGAAAATTTTTAAAGCCTATTTTATTATAGAACAAATAATGTATTAAAAGAAATATATTGAATAAAAGGAAGTTCCAATTGATGCTTTAATGATAACAAACATAATTAATAATAATAAGTTTATTATTTTGACAATTTAAGAAGAATATATAGTCATAAACTCAAGATGATAGTTCATAAATATGATAAAGAAAAGTTGGTGTTAAGAGAAAGTGAAGAACAAAAGAAGAATAAGAAACATCAAGGTCATTTTATATTTTATAATATTAATTGTAATCTCATTTAGTTACTTTGAAAATCATAAAAGCTCACTGTGCATAAACATTTCATCCTACTTTATTAGACATGTCTTTTCATTCATTAAGAGGTGTTAAAACTTTTTTTTTAAGAAAAAAGACTCTTGATCTTTCAAACTCTCTTTCTGGAATATTTTCGGAAATGCTTAAATCATAATTCCTACTATCTTTAAGTCAACAAATCCTGCTATCTTTAATTCTCATGGGAGTATCAATTATCATAATTTTCTACTTTTTCCTTAGTTTTTAATTGTTTTGTATGTTTTGTACATTGAGGGTAGTGTGCAACTTGAGCATAGGAGAGCGATTATCTTGAGCCTTCATTTTTCTCTAAGCAGTCAGTCTAATTACATTTAACTTAGTAAGTGAAAATTCTAGGAAATCAAGCAAGGAGATTGAGGTGATTGAGCTAATCTATGATATTGTCTTATGAATTGTTTGCATTAGGTTAACATATATGACTATTGATAAGTAGTTTAGTTGAAACTTATTAAATAGTCATGATATTGATACGTAAATTGAATGATGAGTAAAATGTATAATTTTAACATATTTTTAGTTTTTTGAATTTGGATTCACACGTGCTTGATTTAACCATTTTAATTGTGAATTGGTGAAAATGCACAAAAAAGTGATCATAAATAAATTTCACTTCTTTAATTTTGATCTAAGTAAAGGAATGAAGTTATGATTAGCGATAGTAGCCAGTTGAAATTTTAACATGATTGGTAACCGAAGATTCTCGTGACAAAGTGTTTACCTTTGCATAAAAACGTTGGGATGACATTTTATGTAAGCTAATCAAACTCGTCAAAAATTAAAATAAAATTGTGGTTTTTTTACTATGGAATGTCAAATACTTATTGGATTAAACTTTTTCCTCTTTTTATATCCACTTTATATAAGAGGTGAAGTTATGTGAATTGAGCTAAATATGAAAGATTATTTAGTCAAACTAAAATTGAATTAAAAGTTGGTGTGTTGTTTAGAGATCTAATTGGTTGATAAATAAGATGACTAAATTGATAATAATGATAGTTAACCTTTTTATTAAATTAATTGAACTTTCCTAGAACCTAAATTACTTAGGATAATGCCTTTTGAGATTGGTTTAATTAAGGGTAAGCAAATCCTTAAGTGTGGGAGAATTTGATAAATGCTAATTAAACTTTATTGTTAGCATATATTTTTAGAGTATTTTACTTATGTCTTTCTAACTCCTCAATGACGAAGGAAAGAATTTAGGCAAATTAGAGTCAAGTTGGAGTAATTTTGGCATGATCTTAAAGGAAAGTTTTGGAACATGATTCGAAATATAAAATTGTGTCCAATATATATTTTGGTTTAGGGTTTGATTATTAACCAGTTAAGTTCAAAATGATTTTTATACAGTTTGAGGGTTTTTTATATAATAAAAATGTGGAGATTATTATAAAACAATTATGATAGAGAGTCAATGGTGGACTTATATGAAATATATATATCTATATCTATATATATATACATTAATTCATTTACTGTATAGAATGTCCAGGAAAGTGTACTTATCGCTCTATAGTATAGGATGTACATATATATCATTTACTATATAGAATGTCCAAGAAAGTGCACCTATCGCTCTATAGTATAGGATGTTGAGTACAAGTGTTAGTCTCACAGAGACTATGATTACTAGTATTTACTCTCTTTCTATTACCTAACCGACATATTAAGGTGGTAATAATTAATTAGATTTAAAACTAAAATAATAAAATAAGAAGACATCTATGCAATTAATAAGTTAGAATGGCAATCGAATGAAAATTTAATCAATAAACCAATGGTACCTGGAATTTGAATACCCCTTAGGATTTCTTATGCGATCATTATTTCACTATTCAATTTAATATAAAGTTCATTAGATTGTGAAATTTCTTCAATTATGATAATATCTTTCTCGAGACTATTAATATATAATCCTAAGTTTATTAATTAAAATCTTTTTCTAATTAAAACTCCTAGAATTGCATTAATCGATTTATGAATTTTACTATTAGGTTTAACTCTAATCTAAAAGATTTATATCAACTGATTTCTATATTTTCTTACAAAGATTTTCAGTTATGCTAGATTTGTTCATACAAAGGATTTCTTAATCTCAACTGATTAAAGTCACCAAAAAATTAAATAATGGAAAATTAATTCAATAATAAATAAAATACACAATTGAATCTCAACAAAACTAAAGAGAATAAAAATAAAATAAAATCACTATAAAGAACATCTAAAGGTTCATCTAATCTAGGTAGTATAAAGGGTTTTGTTCCTAATCATATTAAACATGACATCAAAGCTAAAGAGAAAACAAAAAAATCAAGGTTAATATGATGAAATCCCTATGATCTCTAATAACTTCAATTAAGATTGATTAAAATCCACTCCAAAGAGGTTTCCTTAGTTGGTGTTCCAAATTCCAGCCATTCTAAGGTTTTATCTTCTATTTTTTGAACCTCCTCTTTACTTCTACTACTTAATCTTGGCTTTTAAAATTCAAAATTCGAATTTTAGGAGATGTTTTAGGCGTCAACACAGTCTTGTTGTTGGCTGTGTACTTTGAACAGACACGTGATGCTTGTTTGAAGGTTATTGCGACTTTCTCTTAAATAACTTATCCTTAGCCCTTTCTATCTATGTTATGATGTAGTCATACGTCACATCTCCCAAATCTCGATGCATGAATCAAATAATTGAATCTGCCACTTTCGATCTTTCAATTCAATTAATTATAGAATCATGGATACATGTAAAAAAACTAGAAATTCATTAAACCAAAGTTCAAATTATCACATAAATCTTAGTGTCCATCCCACCTAAATATATATCCTAATTAATTAATAACAAAATAAAGAATAACAACTAAAAAACATGAAAGAAAATAAGAAAAAAGAGATCATTGTCAAAAGTCTTCAATCTTTGATGGATTTTTGTTGAAATCTTTAAAAAAACCAGAAATTTGTTACAGGTCAATTCAACATATATATCTCAAGGTCCATGCCACTTAAATCTATATTTCAGTTAATCCATAACTAAATAAAGAATTAACAATTAGGAAACTAGAAAGAAAATAGAAAAAAGAGATCATTGTCTTGAGTCTTGAGTCTTGAATCTTGAATCTTTGATGGATCATTATTAACATATTTTCTTTCATCTAAGTTTAACTTAATGTTGATCAATAACCAATATAGAATGAATTTCAATTGCTTCTAATTCTTTTTAATTATTTCTTGGCCAAAAACTTCTCTTTACTTTCCAGTCTTCTCTCTCTGTTTTTTTTTATCTGAAACCCTAATCTTTAATGAGCTATATAACCCTAATATAGGTCGTGAAGTAGATCATGTTATGATTAGCATATTTTGTAACTTTTCTAAACATTTTCACTACTCATACATGGCCTATATAGGGACATCTAAACGTTATGTTGCTTGATCCATATAACAACACGATGGTGTTGTAGGGCTGTTAGAGTGGAGTATAATTGACTACATTGGAACACGACCCTAATATGGTGCATGTAGGTACCATGTTCTTGGATCCTTCTTCAATTCTTCAAAGTTTGCTCCAGGATTTGGTGCTTAAAAAGGGAAGTATTTTTTATTTCAATTCTTATTCTACCTATTCAAGTAAAAGAAGCAAATTTTTAAGGAAGTGATCCTATTGGATTTTCTTTTAGGGAGTGGGGCCTTGAAGAAGAATGCGGAGTTACTATGCCCTTCCTTAAGTCAAAGTAGTATGGATTTTTGTTTGATAAAAACAATAAGCTTCCAATGGCCTTGTCTATTGCTTTAAAGCTACCTTTTCTTTAGAGTAAAGTGTGATATCGTTAAAGAGTCATAAAACTTCCTTTTCTTTTTATTCAAACATTCTCCAATCTTGTTCAGCTTTAAAGTAGTATCGGATACAATGTTGGATTTTAGCTTCTTGAGCTTTTCCTTTACACCTATCAATCTTTTGTGGCATTTGTATAACATATTCAAAGCTTATACCTCTCTCAATGCCTCTTGAAAACCATCAGTATCATATAAAAAATTGAAAATTTTGAAAGTTTGTACTCTCTTTTAGCCCTTTAGTATCTTAACTAGTGAATGGTATGAGCATAAATAATTGTTAAAGTTAGTCTTCTTGTATTTTTAAAGCCAAGTTTGTCCAAACAAAGCCCTATCAAGTTTTTATCTCCTCATTAAATAGTCCCCGTCTTATTTGTTACTTTAGATGAGGAAACTTCTCTCAAATTTTAAATTAATAACTTTAATTTTTTGGATATATGATCTAAAGTCACTATATGGATTCCCTATACATTTAGATCCTTTAGCTTTAAAGGCAAGGAGGATGTTATTAAAGTCCCCTAAGATTAATCATGATTCCTTGATTGAGCTATAGTGTTGCCTTAAATTGTTCCACAAGAAGTTTCTTTAGAAATCAAAATTAAAGGAATAAATAAAAGAAATTGATATCGTACCTAATCCTAAAATTTCAATTTGTATATGAACACATTTGTCTAATATGTAAGAGTAGAGAATAATAACTTTACTAAGGTCATATTTGATTACAATTTTGCTCTAGAAGTGAGCTTTATAATTTAAGAGAATCTGCCAGTCTTATTGAGAATCTAAGTTGCTTACATTTATTAACTTTTAGTTTTATTTTTAAAAAGCCAAAGGTCAATGGCTTTGTTGAATTCAAATAGTCAAGAACCCCTTGTTTTTGTAAATGTTAAGGCCCTAAAGTTCTAAGCTATAATGACATTAATGGAGAATAGAAGTCTTGAACTAAAAGGCTTGGACTTTACCTTATGTCCTGACCTCATTTTCTCATTAGTTTTAAAACCATCTTAAAAATTTCTAATGATATTGGGAGTCAGTCCCTCTATGTTAGGGACACTAAGGGCATTTGACCCAATAACTTCTTGATTAGTTTCTAAGATGACTACTTCCCTTTTGTACCATGTTATTAGATGCATCAACTATAAGCTCCTTAATTAAGGGATTCTCCAGTACTAAATTTGAAGTCTAAATAATTTAAATTCCCATATTCTCTACCTTATAATTATTTTAAGCTTCAAAGATTACCTATTGTGTAAGGAAGTCGAAGCTAAAAATGCATCATCATCTTTATCTACTTGAGGATCATGTATTTAAGAGGAAAGCTCCAACTAATTATTAAGACCCGTTAGCTCATAGAAATCACCCTTTGAAACTTCCTCTTATTGCTTTCAAAATCTTCACATGTTGCTTCAGGGAAGGCCTCCACTAATATTTACTCTAATAGAATCCTTAGTCAATATGTCATTCTCACCCAATCTCAAGATAGGAATATAATCAGGGATTCTTACTTCAATTCAACTAGAGCACAAAGTTTGGTGTAACCAATCCTACTTCTAGATACAGTGGCCTCATCCATGCATATCAGCCCCTTAATAAAACATTATGCAAAAGGAACCTTGTGGAAATTAATTCAAATTGGGATTTGCTTCTGCATAATGCTATTAAAGTTAATACCAAGATTCCATAGCTAAAAGAAAAGTGGTCAAGCTCTAAAAGTGTACACCTATAATTAAAGAGAACTTAAAGAGAAATAAGCGATCTTTATTAAGGATAAATTAATCAAAACTTCTACTGTCGTAGTTTTTTAAGGCCCAAGATTTTATTAAGGAAAAGGCCAATAACTTCATCATCATCATCATCATCATCATCATCATCATCACCCAGTCTGAAATCCCGCAATGAAGCGGGGTCTGGGGAGGTTCGATAGTACGCAGCCTTACCCCTACACAGTAGAGAGGCTGTTTCCGGTGGACCCACATGTAAATGAGACAATATACGAATGATGCAGGATACAAAAAAATAAACAGACCACATGAAAGGCCAATAACTTCTATATTAAAAATGTTATAATTATTAAAGACCAGCATTTAGCTCCTTTTTTTGAGAATTTTAAGAGGAGAAGAAATAATGGTAGAATCTTCAGTACAGTAGTGAAGAGCAATCTTAGGAGGCTCTGCCACCACCTATTTCTAGTTAAGATGAGGAATAAAGTTAGTAATGATGGACTCGAAAGATTTTGAGGAGCCTTAGGAGCTTATGGAACACTTTGGTTAGAAGGTGAATTAGGGGATATAGAAGAAGAGTCAAGATTTCCAGGACAAAGCTCACTAGAGACACTAAGTTAAGATTAAGGAGAATGAGAAAGTTTAGAGGAGGGTTGAAAGAGGAAAAGGTAAGCAAAAGAGAGGGAGAGTTAAGATAGGAGCAAGAAGGAAGTGGAGGGAATGATTCAAGAGGAGGAGTGTCTAGAGTTTGACATATTTAAGGTTTGTAAGCTAAAAGAGGAAAAGTGGTAGTAATCTAAGGAGGATAAATTTTAAAAAAGTTATTCCTAAAATGATAAAGAATGGAAGGACGAAACAATAGGAGAAAGACTAAAATAAGACTAAAATGCCCTTGATTCCAACAGTGCAGTAAGACTGAACCTGAAGTTTTCTCCTACCTTTCTTAATGAAGAAGAGACCCTAAAGGAGTCTTAGGAATAAGAACAAGGAGAAATAAAAGGAAACCCAATGCACTAGTAGAGGAACAACAAAAGGTTGGTAATAGAGGGACTAGAATGATTCTAGGGAGGTTGAGGAATCTGTGGATCACTTTGGTTAGGAGAAGAACGAAGGGATGTAAAAGAAGAGTCAAGATGTCTAGAACAATGCTCACCAGAGACACTAAGTTGGGATTGAGGAGAAGGAGCAAGATTGAAGGTGGGATTGAAAGAGGAGTAAGTAAGTAGAAGAGAGGGAGAGTTGAGAGAGGAGCAAGAAGGAAATGGATGGAAAGATTTAAAAGGAGGAATAAGATGTCCAGAGTTTGACATGATTAAGGGCTTTAAGCTAAAAAAGGAAAAGTAGTAGTAGTCTAAGGAGGATAACTTTTAAAAAACCATCCCTAAAATGATAAGGAGTGGAAGAGTGGGAAGGAAACAACAGAGAAATTATAAAATAATACTAAAATGCCATTGATTCCAACAGTGTAGCAGGATGAACCTAAATATATCTCTTAAGTTAGCCAACAAAGAAGAGAAGCTATGAGAGCCTAGAAGGAGTCCTAGTAACAATAAAAAGGAGAAAGAAAAGGAAACACTATGCTCTATGAGAGGAATAATATAAACTTAGTAATGTGGGAATTAGAATTATTCAAAGGAGGCTGAGGAATTCGTGGAACACTTTAGTTAGGAGAAGAACTAGAGGATGTAAAAAAAGGTTAATATGTCTAGGACAAGGTTCACCAGAGACACTAAGTTGGGACAGAGGAGAAGAGCAAGTTTAGAGGGGGATTGAAAGAGGAGCAGGTAAACAGAAGAGAGGGAGAGTTAAGAGAGGATCGAGAAAGTGGTAAAGGGAAAGATTCAAGAGGTAGAGTAAGATTTCTAGATTTCGATATGATATAGGTTTGCAAGTTAAAAGAGGAAAAGAGGTTTAAGTTAAAGAGAATAAATGTTAAAAAAATCATTTATAAAATGATAAGAAGTGGAAGAGCAAGAAGTAAACTACAGGAGAAAGACTAAAATATCTTTGATTTTAACAGTGCAACAAAACTAAACCTAAAGCTATCTCCTTTCTTAAGCAATGAAAAAGAGAGCCTAAAAGAGCCCATAAGGAGTCTTAGGAATAAGAGAAAGGAGAGAGAAAGGAAACCTTAGGCACTAGCAGAGTAATAATAGAAGAAAGAGAATAAGGAAGTAACGAACAAAGAGGTAAGAAGGCAAACAAGAAAGGGAAAAGGAAGAAAATAGTAAGGATGTTGGGTTTGCCATAGTTGCATGCATCACATGCATGTAGATGCGGCGGAAGTGTCGGAATCAAGATTTCGACACCATGACAACCCAGAAACCATTAGATCTAACATGCATACAAAGATAGAAATAAAAGAACATGAAATGTAAACTTTTTACCTTGTGTATCTCCTCTTTGTTTGGGTTATTGCAAACACCAAACCCTTCCTTGATCTCCAAGAACACACAAAGATGGAAGAACAAACAATGTATAAGGGTTATCTGAGCACCAAACTAGATGAGTTTTAGTAGATGCTGAAGATGATAGAAGGTAGGTATAGAATCTTGTTGCATGCACTTTGATTTATGCAACAATTGCATGAATTGCAAGAACAAGATTCAAGACACTTCACTCTCACTCTAAAACTCTTATAAAGCCCTTATGTTATCACTTATATGTGTAAAAAGTGAAAAAACCTCATGCACATAAGTGAAGAACTCACTTATATGTCACTTCGCAACTTCTGTCACGATCGTGGCTTGTCTAAAACTCTTCTAGAGCCCTTATGTTATCATTTATATGTGTAAGAAGTGAAAAAACCTCATGCACATAAGTGAAGAACTCACTTATATGTCACTTCGCAACTTTTGTCACGATTGTAGCCTTGCTGGCCACGATCGTGGCATGCCTCGCCTTAGGCCACAATCGTGGCCTTTTGAGGCACGAATGTGGTCTGCTTAAAATAGGCCATACACACTTGTTTTTCATCCGATCTTTTATACGTGTGACCCTTAGGTTCTCAGCTATTTTATGCACTTGAATTAACTCTTAATTTAAGCACATCATGAATGGTTTCATGATGCCTATTTACCGGAATATAAGTGGATTAATACATAAACTCTTTGATAGTTAATTATCTAACTTATGAACCTTTCTATAGACAAATACCGTGCAATTCGTCCTTTCACCATACTATACCCCACTTGGTTCGGAGTATGGGCTATGTGTCAACTCCCACTAGA
>JANQAP020000137.1:692558-704460 GCA_026874005.2 Erythroxylum coriaceum
GTTTTCATACATGGAATCCATTTCAGACTTCATGGCTTGAAGCCATTTTTTAGATTCTGAACTCTTCAGAGCCTCTTTATAGGTTATAGGCTCATCGTCCTCTATGAGCAATACATCATTTTGTTCACTTATGAGAAATCTGTATCTCTCTAGAATATTACGTATCCTACTTGACCTACGAATATGTTATGTGTCAAAAGGTTCAACTATTGTCTCATCTCTATGAGCAACAATTTCGGGTTCATGTAATTGATTTGCGTCTGTTTGATCATCATGAACTTCATTAAGTTTAACTTTACTCCCACTGATTTCTCTTAGAAGAAACTCTTTCTCTAAAAAGATAGCATGCTTTGAGACAAACATCTTTTGCTCTAAAGCATTATAGAACTGATATCCAATCGTTTCTTTAGGATACCCTATAAACAAACATTTGTCATATTTTTCTTCAAGCTTGTCTGATTGAATCCGCTTTATATAAACCGAACTATCCCAAACTTTCATATGAGAAAGATAGGGCCTTTTGCTAGTCCATATCTCATATGGAGTAACTTCAACTACCTTTAAAGGGACTCTGTTTGTCACATAAACAGCAGTCTCGAGTGCATAACCCCAAAAGGATTTCGGTAGATTTGATAAGCCCATCATCGACCTTACCATGTCTAACAAGGTTCGATTTCTCCTTTTAACCACACCATTATATTGTGGTGTGTAAGGTGGAGTCCACTGGGACACTATCCCATTATCTCTGAAATAAGTTAGAAATTTCTCATTTAAGTATTCACCACCTTGATCTGATCGAAGTGTCTTAATACTGATACCGAGTTATTTCTCTACTTCATGTCTAAATTGTTTGAACATTTCAAATGCTTCAGACTTGTATCTCATTATATACAGATACCTATATCGTGAATAATCATTGATAAAAGTAATAAAGTAGACAAAACCACCTCTGGCATGAATGGGCATCGAATCACATACATCAAAATGTATTAAGTCTAATAACCCATTCATTCGCTCACCTTTTCCTTTGAGAGGTAATGTAGTCATCTTGCCAAACAAGCAAGATTTACATGTGTCATATGATTCATAATCAAATGACCCTAAGCTACCATTCTCGTGTAGCTTAATCATGTGTTTCTCACTTATATGGCCAAGTTGACAATGCCATAAGTAAGATGCTTTTATATTGTCTCGTTTTTGTCTTCTATTGTCATTGATATTTAAAATTGGATTGGACATGTCTAATATGTAAATTCTATTGCACAATGTACCAGTATCATAAAACATTTCATTCAACTTAATTGAACAACTATTGCTTGAAAAAGTTAAATGAAATCCCATTTTATTAAGATATGAAATAGATACAATGTTTTTAGTCACGACGGGTACATAATAGTAATTTTCCAAAATTAACTCTAGCCCACTAGGAAGATACAAAATATATGTCCCTATAGCTAATGCAGCAACTCTTGTTCCATTTCCCACATGTAGTTCCATCTCTCCCTTCTTGAGCGGTCTACTATCCCTGAGACCCTGGATATCAACATATATGTGTGAGCCACATCCAGTATTTAATACCCAAATGTTATGATCAGAAATAATATTAACCTCAAGGACAAATATCTTACCTGAAGTAGATGGTGGGGCATCTAATGCCTTCTTCTACTTCAGTGACTCCAAATAAGCTTTGCAGTTCCTCTTCCGATGTCCTTCCTTGTTGTAATGGAAGAATATCCCTTTTAGTGTTGTCTCATTTGCCTTCTTCTTAGTTACACCTCCCACTGGCCTTTTGGACTTCTTCTTCTTTTGATTCTTTTTTCAAGAGCCTAAAACAGATTCCACCAGCATCACAGCCTTACTGTCCTTCTTGATAATTTACTCAGCTATTTTGAGCAAATTAATCAGCTCAGGAATCGTTGTGGATATTTGGTTCATTCGATAGTTAAGCATAAACTGTGAATAACCATTAGTCAAACTAGTCAGAATTAAGTCTATACTTAATTCACGATCCATAATGAAACCTAAACTGGCTAATCTCTCAATGTAGCCATTCATCTTTGGCACATACTGCACCGAAGATGATCCCTCAGCTATCTTGAACAGAAAAGCAACATCGAGATCTTGAACCTTTCAGATCGAGTTTGCTCATCAAACAGTTCCCTCAGATGGTAGACTATAGTATATCCTCATACTGCTTTTGCAGTTTTGGTGACATAGAGGCTAGCATTATATAGCTAGCCAACTCACTATCATCCAGTAGCTTCTTATAAGCTTTCTGATGTTCATCAGATGCATCGAAAGTAGAGGGATCTGGAAGTGGTTCATCTAGGACATATCCTAGTTTTTCGGCTTTGAGAACAATTCTCAAATTCCATAGCCAATCCAAGAAGTTTGGTCCTATGAGTTTGTTAGAATCTAACAGGGAGCACAAGTTCACACTAGAAGACATTGTACGATTCGATAACCTAGAAAAACAAGAGAAAGTGTTAAAATGTACACTTAATGTATATCTATAAGGACTTTGATAATATGCATTATGGATCCCACTATTCTTATTCAAATCTATAGCCCTCACTACGAATTCGAGAAAACTTATAGTTTTCTTAATGGGTTGATATCCAATATCACGAAGAATGAGAACAAGCTACCTTAGGTCAATCGATAAGTATCATTCATACCAATTGCATTCAATTATGTAACTATCGACTTATGCCATCAACTGTTGATTTAGCACACTCATTGGGTTATCAACTCTTGATTTATATAAATCCCATGCATATAACCCAACTTTGCCTCTATCCACGTTACCTTGGGTTTGCCCAACAAATCAACGCTTCCAGTTAGGACCAACCAATTAATCCAGAAATGTAATTTCCATGGTTTGACTTAGGTTTGCCCAACAACCCAACTCTAAAAGAGCTTTGGTTCTTGCCATATCAATGGAAGGCGTAAGTCCTAATTATTTGTTTGAGGGATTTATTCTTTGTTCTCATTAATACTTTGAGCCTATGTCTATAATTACCCTTAAAATGCATCTAATGCATGCATCACATAAAGGAGGTTTAATTTAGGTTGTGACTTGACTATGCATCTAAAGTTTGTGATTCGATTCAACTCATGAACTTAATCGGATACCAGTGTTAGTCTTAGCTAATTCGAATTATGAATGTGATTCGATTAGGAACCCTAAAATTTAATTATTTTGATGTCCAGATTAAACACTTTAATCCTAGTTTATAAGCCTTTATCTAGTCACACTAGAAATGCTATGCTCTACTTAGATTAATTCTAAATTAATCCCTAGGGTTTCTAAAATTCTCGTACACCAATTAGTCCTCTATAATATCCCTAGGTCATTTCAAATTTATCTAAACAATTTTGGCACATGCCAAAATTATCTTGACGGCCAAAATCGTTAAGATAAATAAGTTAACCTACTAGACACTAAAGAGACCGATTCTTTGTTCGAAAAATTTTCGGAACCTTAATTTCAAGTACATGCATTAAGCATATTATTATCATAAAAATAATACATTTCTTATCATATAAGAATCTTATTTAGGTCTCATAACCGAAATATATACATTATAAGTCATTTAGTAAGTTAACTCCATCAACTTTCAAAAAGTTGAGCAATGTTGACTTTGACTTTATTTATTAATTGAATCAAATTTAATTAATTCTGGAAAAATTACCAGAATCTTATACACATTCTAAATGTGTCTGTAAAAAAATTTCATAACCTAATTCTTAGGAATTATTTATTAATAAATAGGAAAAAGCCAGCTCATCACATGTGTACGACACTTGTCACATTACTTCTAACACTTGTCAACCATTACATCATGCATGCATAACATAACCTCTTTAACAACAAGTGTCATGCATCTCATACACGTGGCAACATCTCATCTTGCATGTGCATGTATAAAATATATAGAAACAATTTTTATAAAAATTAATATGTAATTTACATGCATGCATGTTCGTCTCACTTTCAAAATTTCTAGAACTTCATATATGCATCAAGCTGAATCTAAATTCGTAATAAAATAGCAAATGAAATTCAATTGTATTTTTCTTGTACAAAAACATAGTATAACATCTTATAAACATTTTGGTGAAATAAAAACAGAAAATATTTTTTCTAGAATTAATACGAATGTTTCAAAATCAACACATGCAATCAATTTTTCAAAAAATCCCAAAAATCAACATGTGAACAATCTGGATATAAATTTGAAATAAAATAGAAAATGAAATTCAATTGCAATATCCTTTTACAAAAACATAATATAACATCTTATAAACATTTCTGTGAAAGAAAAATAGAAAAAAATTTCTACAATTTACACAAAATTTTCCAAAACAATATGCAAGTCAGTTACAAACCAGCAAATACTTTGCACATTGTCAATACATCATCTATTACATGCATAAACAATCTCTGATACCACTGTTGGGTTTGCCATGGTTGCATGCATCACATGCATGTAGATGCAGTAGAAGTGTTGAAATTAAGATTCCGATACCATGATAACCTGAAAACCACAAGATCTAACATACATGCAAAGATATGTATAAACAAACATGAAATGTAAACTTTTTACTTTGTGTATCTCCTCCTTTCTTGTTTCTTCTCCTTGTTTGGGTGCTGCAAATACCAAACTCTTCCTTGATCTCTAATAACACACAAAGATGGAAGAAGAAACGATGTATAAGGGTTATTTGAGCACCAAACTAGATGAGTTCTAGTAGATACTCAAGATGATGGAAGGTAGGTCAAGAATTTTGTTGCATGCACTTTGATTCATGCAACAATTACATGAATTGCAAAAACAAGATTCAAGACACTTCACTCTTATACTAGAACTCTTCTAGAGCCCTTATGTTATCACTTATGTGTGTAAGAAGTGAAAAAATCTCGTGCACATAAGTGAAGAACTCACTTATATGTCACTTCGTAGCTTCTGTCACGATCGTGGCATGCCTCGCCTTAGACCACGATCTTGGCCCTATGAGGCACGATCGTGACCTAATTAAAATAGGCCATACATACTTGTTTTTTATCTGATCTTTTATGCGTGTGACCCTTAGGTTCCCGGCTATTTTATGCACTACAATTAACTCTTAATTCAAGTACATCATGAATGATTTCATGATGCCTATTTACCGGAATATAAGTGGATTGACACACAAACTCTTTAATAGTTAATTATCCAACTTATGAACCTTTACATAGACAATTACTGCGCAATTCGTCCTTTCACCACATGATACCTCACTTGGTTCAGAGTATGGGCTATGTGTGAACCCCCACTAGACTGACTATGTCACATCTAGTCCAAGTGATGTTAGTTCTTGTCCTAGGATCTCATTACTCTATGTGTCGTTGAAGACTCTCTTTAGAACACATAATTGCTTTGCCCAGAGACTCTCGAGTAATGACCCTGACAAGAGGTCGTGGGTATCATCTCCTTCTATCAGGATGGTGAATCCTTTATTGGCTATCTAATTACCTTCGAATACAAATAGCTGTACCCAATCACCACCCTAAGAGCGACCTCTTCTTGAGGTAACAAGGAATGGTGTCAAAGCACAGGATTTATATCCAAGATATCCTTGAATACCTCAAATCTAAGGATATTTGCACCATTGCTATGATGAGATTAATCATTAACATTCGATAGGTCATCCATATGATAATCTCATAGTGGGTCATCCGATGTGCTTACTACCCTTAGTAAACATCCACATATTGACTCTAAACATCTCATGCTTACAGTTTATGAGATCCACTTCTTGATCAAATCAAGGAGTATAATATGTGCTAATCTGTATGGATTAATAATGTCCTGTCTTATTAATCCTATGACTAGGGATTATTTAAATACTAACATAATTGCACATGATAGGAATCTCATTATAATGATCTCATTATGATTTCTTTCATGCTATGTTTTGTATCATGGACTTCATTAATTCGATTTAAGATCAATATCAATTCATATATAAACGAATATCAAATCAATGAAAAAATGTCTTTTGCTTTATTAATCAAAACAAAGTTTATACAAAAGTGCTAAAGGTGATTGCCTTTAAAGTACTACTCTAACAAAGGCAAGAAAAAAAACTCAAGTAATCACACAACAAGGCCCCATTGTTATAGAAGAAGCAAAACACAGTGGTTAACAAATAAAATCAAACCTTTAAAGGAGATGTGAGAGCTTTTCTCATTCCCATTCTCTTGGGAAGAGAAAGCATGCTCGAAGATGTTATCACCCTTTATACTCTCAAGTCTTATTTAGTAACTAGAAATAAAGAGTTAGGAATGGAAATATAATCTTAATTCCTTAACTTTTGCTTGTTTTATTAATGGGAATAGACAAAATAGGAAATGATATAACTCGAATGAATTTTAGACAAGTCTAGATTTTTATTCCTAAAATAAGGTGTAGGTATATGTTGGGTCAAAAGTTAAAATATTATTAGAAAATATTATCAGAATATTATCATCAAAATTATATATATTATGTTATGTTATATTTAATTTCTTTAATAACTATTTTTTTAATTCATTGATGCAATATTAACTAAAATAATTTTTGTAGTTCTTTAATTTTATTCTTTTCATAAAATTTATTAATAATTATTTAAAAATTGGTAATTTTATAAATAATTGAAAATAATTTCAATTAATTATTTATATAATAAATTATATAATAACTAAATATAAACAAAAATTTTCTCGTTATTCAATATCAAATACTAACATAACTGTTGACTTGTTTAATCCTATTTTTATTAATTACATTCTAAATATGCATAATCAGCAATTTTATTCTTATTTTGATTCTTGATTTTCTTTTTTATTTTTTATTTTTATTTCAATTCTTTTATTTTTGGAAAAAATAAATGTTTATTATTGGTTATTATTAGTTACCAAAAAAGGGTTTAAGATTATTAAATGTTGAAACAAGTTTGAAAAGAAAAGGAATGAAAATTGGACATGGTATATTAATTACATACTAAATACTCATTATTAATAATTTCATTCTTATTATGAGTTTTGTTTTCTTTTTAATTTTAATTTTGATTCTTTATTTTTTAAAAATTAAATGTTGATTATAATTGGTTATTATTAGTTACCAAACAAGTCCTTAAGATTATTAAATGTTGAAACAAGTTTGGAAAGTAAAGGAATGAAAATTGGACATGGTATAAAATAGGAATTAAAATGACTATTGATAATTCACTGCTCCCGCAACAATCCAAGTGCTAGTGCATAAAAGAAAATTACAAATTGAAGAAAAAAGGGTCAGCAGCCGTAGCTTTCTCAAACGGAGGGATGTGGGGCCCTTTTGACTTTGACGGAGACCATTTAGGTTGCTTCAACAACCGTAGGTCACGTTCAAACAAATCTCTTAACAGTAACACAACTCAATCAATTACAACAAAATACAAAGGATTATAGTTGATAATTACGAAAGTAATTAAATTTCTATACGATTGTGTTTAATGCGTACTTGCGCCTGTCTGATTCTCGCTTTCATATTCTCACCCCGATTCCATTCCGCTTCGAGCTACAGGATCCTATTCCTATTTGGGAAGCCCATCACGTTTTACTCTTCCTAACTTCCCACGTCAAAACATTACATATTTGCACTTTCACTTGTCTGCGCGTCGTTTCCTCCCTCTGTGTTCCCTTTTCTATTGATTCTAATTTTATGTTTCTAGTGATCTCAATTCTTCTTTCTAATTTTCAGGCAAAACCCATGTTTTTATTTTGATTTTCGTGTTTACTGTCGGATTCTATGTTCCTATCTTGGTATGTCGCTGACCTTTCATGGTTTTTCTTTTTCTCTTATGGTTTCTGTGATTGATGTTTGATTCTTTTTCGTCTTTATGTTTTTGGTGGGTTTGTTAAAGTCTCCATCAAACTTTAATCATTCTTTCTTTGGGATAGGAAGTGGAGGGGTTTTCTCGTTGTGACTAATAATTCCAAATTTCAGCAGGTTTAGCCTTTCTCAGAACTGGAGTGGACAAGAAGTAATATTTGCAACTTTGAAGAATTGGAAGGAGAGTGGTAGAAGGGGTAAATGAAAATGGCAAGGAGCAGAGGAGACAAAGAGGAAGCACTAGAGAAACATGCGGGGTTGCTTAAAATGGTTCAGATATTATCTTTCTTGGTTGTTTTCATCGCTGGGATAATTATTGGCTTGGCTACAAGTTCACACATCAACAAGTACTTCAATTCCCAGGCTGACTTATTTTTCACTACAAAATTAGGATCAGAGCCGTCTGGTGGTTATAATTGCACTGTAATCAAGTCCTGTGAGAAGGTTGATTGTTTGAGCATGAAGACGTTTATGCGTCCCGTGAATTTGACCCATCAAATGAGTGACGAAGAGATTTTCTGGAGGGCCTCTTTGGTTCCGTATAAGAATGGTTATCCCTTTGATAGACTGCCTAAAGTTGCCTTCTTGTTTTTGACTAGAGGCCTTTTGCCGATGTTGCCACTGTGGGAAAGGTTCTTTAGGGGCCATGACAAGTATTTCTCCATATATGTACATGCACCTCCTGGTTATTTGCTCAATGTTTCGAGCGATTCTCCATTCTACAGAAGGGAGATTCCAAGTCAGGTATGAACTTTGTTGTGATATGGTTTCTGGGTTTTGCATTTCATATTAATCCCTATGGTAATGCTACATATTAGAATTATGTTTTGGGTGCATATATGTTGTATACGCATAAAGTCACTTGCTTTTCTGAATTCAGTTCGATTAATTTTTTGTAAAATTTGTTATACTGACATGGATTGAGATGATTATCCGAGTGGTTTGGAGAAAATTTATTGCGAGCTGAAAGACAGAAAGGCAGTATATGTTGCTTTGACATATAATGCTACACTGATTGTCACTTTCAAGGATGAATTTCAATATTACGGAAAGAAACACTCTAAATATTTCCTTTGGTGATGAACATGTGTTTTTGATGCTTCTAAATTTCCAGAGGTTTTTATTGAAGCTAAACTTGTCCACCCTCAAACAATGACAGTAGAATATAATGATGTCAGGGATCTGGCCAGGAAAAAGAAGAAAAGGAGGAGTTGCAAGATTGTTGAGTTCTATGGGTTCTTGAAATTGGCCCCGTATTGTTACAGAATGCGATTGGGTTATTGATGTGCAAGATTTCTAGATAAGTTTGAATTTGGAACTTTTACTCATCATTAAAAAAGTACAGGCTATATAGGCATGAGGAAGCATATTCCGTTTAGCTGATACCTAAGATATGATAGTGCTGCTTGGTGGCTTTTCTGGGGGTAGCTTGTCTGAGGCAGAGACAGGAAGGATACGAGGGACAATAGAATTATGGAAGGAAAGAAAGAAAGATCAGGACAGGAACTTTTGTTCAGTTTTGCCAACTTTGAAACTTCAGTTGTCGTGATAGAAACGAATGGCAATGACCGATTTAGTAATCCAAAATGTTATCTAAAAGCAATAAATAAGAAGATGGAAGGAAATTATCTGCAAGTCAGTCCTTGTAGAGATTTTGGCTTAGCTCCACACTTGAGAGGATCAATCTGTGCAGTTGATCACAACTACAAGGGATGAATTCTTCATTGCACGCACATACTGAGAGACATAAATTCAAACATGGGTTTATCACTTGTATTTGATGATCTGGAGATGTTTTACTCTGAAATCTTACTATAAATTCTAACCTGAACTTTTGATGGTTGATTATAAGTTTTTGAAGATAGCTTATGGATGAGTATGTATCTTGTAGAATATGTAAATACAGGATGAAATCTCTACTAATCCTGTGGAATTTCAGATTCTTTTGGCGTGCTAAGTAATTTCTTTCGTTTGCAAATGCATTTGCTCCTTTTGCCACCATTATTTAGAATTACGCATGTGAAATATCATCTACAATGATTCCTTTATGTATTCGACATGAATTCTTTATTTCCTTCTTCAGAGTGTTAAATGGGGAACGATGTCACTGTTTGATGCGGAAAGGCGTCTTCTAGCCAATGCCCTGCTAGACTTCTCAAATGAACGGTTTGTTCTACTCTCTGAGAGCTGTATCCCAGTCTACAATTTTCCAACTGTCTACAACTATCTCATTCACTCAAAACATAGCTTTGCCGACTCCTATGATGATCCGACTCGTTATGGACGAGGGCGCTACAACCGCAAAATGTTACCTGATATTAAACTCTATCAGTGGAGGAAAGGGTCTCAATGGTTTGAGATTCAGCGTGCATTTGCTGTTTACATAGTTTCGGACACCAAGTACTACACTATCTTCAAAAAACATTGTAAGCCTGCTTGCTATCCTGATGAACATTACATTCCAACTTTCCTGAACATGTTCCATGGGCCCCATAATGCTAACCGCACAGTGACATGGGTTAATTGGTCAATGGGGGGTCCTCATCCAGCGACATACAGAGGAGTGAATATTTCAGAAAGTCTTATACAGTCTATTCGGAACAACCAGACACAATGTTCATATAATTCAGATATGACCTCTCTGTGTTACCTTTTTGCTCGGAAGTTTGATCCAAGTGCACTGGAGCCCTTGCTCAATCTCACCTCAACAGTTATGGAGTTTTGATTCTTTTGTTTATTTATTTATTTTTTTCTCTTCACAATGCCATGGCTAGGGCAAGCTATGCTCGTATATATTGGTCGGGCTGATAACGTAGCTCCCCAGAAGATTTTGTTTTATAGTTCATTGTACAGTTTTTCCTTTCTTATTACCATGTAATAATCTATTGGAATTAGATTTTGTTTATGTTAATAAATGAAGTCTCATTTTTAGGTGATGAGGCGACTAGCAAATCTTAGGGGGTGCTTGATTAATGGGTTTGGGAAGATATCAATAAGTAAGAAATAATTCATTGGTAATGTATTATCATTACATGAACAGTATTTTTATATCCTCTTTTGAAATAATACTCCACACTTTCGGACTATGAGAGGAATGAAAGTCATTGCTGTGTAACTCGTAGTGTTACACTTCCTGTTAGACTTGTGATAGGTTATTATTTTTTTTTGTTTTTTTTGTTTTTTAGCAAAACAATATAATTAATTAAATATAACTAATTAGAATATATTAAAATTAAATATAATTAATTAGAATATATTAAAATTTGATGTAAAACAAAAATTAATAAATTTTAATTTTTCCCCTTTTTAGCAAAACAAGATAATTAATTAAATATAATTAATTATAATATATTAAAATTAAATATAATTAATTAGAATATATTAAAATTTGATGTAAAACAAAATTTTAACAAATTTTTATTTCCCAAGATTTTTAACAAACCAATCACTATCAATAGTAATGATAATCATTCTTTTGTCCTAACTAATCATTATAATTATAATGATTATATCCATTTTCATTCTTCATTATATTCGTTCTCATTCTTATTACCATTGCCTCAAGTGAACCATACACCGCATTAGTCTGTAGTTGTTATGCCACCAACCATGTTTGTCTATTACAGTAACTAGCGTGGAACAATGACAATTTATCCACAAGTTTTTATGTTGTTTACAGGTTTTTAGTGTAATCTTAAGAAACAAACCAAACCAAACCAAACCAAACATACTCAAATTTCGGCCTAAACAGCGTATGGGGATGGTAAGATGTACGCAGTCATGCCCGCATCTCCGATAGAGATACAGAGACTGTTTCCTTAAGGACCCCCGGCGAAGGTAAGAGCAAAACAAATAACACCAACAAACAGACACAAACAAACAAACACCGACAACAAAAACAAACACACAAAACAAACAAACCAGACAAATGCAAAAACAATCTCTGTATAAGTCTAACAATATATGTATATGCATGAAGACTATAACCGATAAAAAGCATATGA
>JANQAP020000137.1:774778-787027 GCA_026874005.2 Erythroxylum coriaceum
ATACTAAATTAGTGGGTCTTATTTATTTAGTCATGTTCTCAATTTGTTGGTTCATGTTTTATTGAGTCAAACAAAAAGTCACTACATCATGTCATAGTGAAGTTAGTTTTTTTTTAGGTTAACCCACGAGGTGTTTTAGGAGGGTCTCAATTATGAGAAGGCGTCTTTAAGCCATCTACATTCAGATTAATCTCCACTAGCACCGGATTAGCCCGTAAGGGGTAAAGTGCTGGCCAAACAGGTCTCTCCATTCCTAAGACTCGAACTCGAGACCTCTAGTTAAGGGATAAAAGTGTTACAACTAAGCAATTTGTATCTACCAAGTACTAATATGATATTTAAAATGATTTCTTTCGACATTAGTTAAAGGTGTAATTTTTATTTTAACGTTTAAAAAAAATCTAAATAAATCTCTATTGTTATCTCTGTTACGGGTGAAATGAATACTATTTTAGTAATGTTACGGTGCAATTGGTACTAAATAAAATGATGAAAAAATTAAACAATTTGTAAAACTTTAATATGCAAATCACACATTTAGCCTTACTTTGTCCTTTCTTGTACTTCTTACTTGTAACAATGCCTTTTGAAATTTCTTTATTTTGGTACGTTTCAAGCTTTGAATAACGTAGTTTTGACCCCTCTCTTATTATGTTTCTTGTTGGTTTACCCATCATTTAGCTAGCATTTATCCCTTTTCCTTGTAAGTGTTGTTTTATATTGTAATGAATGGCGTTTTGACTTCTTTTTTCTCTTTGTTTCTCATTTTATTTATTTTCCGGTCTATCTATTTTCTTAAATTTCTGGATTTGGTTCTACTCTTCCAAAGCTTTTAATTAAGCCAATTTCTCTCAAATTAAAACCTCGACTTCCCTACGACACAAATTTAACCGTAAAAGAAAAAAACATAAATAAAATGAAATGAAAATTAAATATAAAAAAAGATTTAACAAATGTAAAGATATGCAAAATTTAAACAAATTTGAATGATTTTAATTTATTATTTTTTTAAAATTACTTTAAAACTATTAATACAAAAAAATATGTATGAAAAGAAAATTTTTAAAAATGAAAACTAATTCAAAATTAAGTATAATGTTAATAATTAATTATTTTTTTAATAAATTGTGAAAAATGAAAGAAATCTAAAATGCATAATCTTAATAAAAAAAGTTTAAAAGATAAATTGGTTGAAATAAGTTGGGCAAAATTAAGTATCGATAGTAGGATCAAAGACCCTTACATACAATTGTTCCTTTACATATGGCACACTACATAACACAATTACAGTTCCTTTTAATGATCAGCAGAGATATTTTAGGAGCTAATTATCTAATTTTTGAAAAGTACAGTAAACCCCCAAAAACATCAAAAGAGGGCCCTCATGTGAATACATCCAAAAGCAATGTTCATAAGAAGTGTCCAAATTCTCTAAGAAAAAGTTACCTCTATACCATCTTTCTCTACAGGAGTGAACTTAATCAAAAAGGAAGTAAATGGGAATACTCAATTCTTTGTGTTCCTCTCCATTCAATGCATTACGAGTAAGCTACAACAAAAGGACTGCAGACGTATGGCCTACTCTTAGGATCTGTAGGAGCAGAAGCCTGAGACGGAAATTCAAGTATCATTTGCAAACTTAATCACGTGGCATTGAACGGGTAAAAACTAAAAAGGCCATCGCATCTGAGGGAACTTTTAAAAACAAAATATATCCACCAATCATAAGCTGATAAGCATATATCCAGAAGCTTTCCTAAACTGAGTTTTATTCTTTTTGCGGGGCTTGTTTTTCCTTGAGATTACAAAATCAATCAAAACAAAGCCAACATTCCGATAAATATGCTGTGAAGATAGAGCCAAGGCTGAAGAGTAAAACAATAAATGTAGAATTTGGACTCATAGATAGATGTCATACCGAACAGTGTCTTTCTTTTTGAAAGATGAAACTTTGAATTATTCAATGATGAAATAGCTAATCATTAACCCATAAAGCAGTGGTATACTTAGTTCCTGCCCATTAACAGATGCTATGATACAAAGATCGACTGCCAGACACATGCCTCTCTGCACAAAATAGTTCAAGTCTCAAAACTGCGATACAGTAGGCACAATCTACTTCAATCTCCAAATCCATAGCCTTGGCAACAAAATAGCTGTCATGGTGATCCATCCTAATGCTTCCACATTTCAGTTGGTTCTGTGGGCTGGTGCCCAGAAAACGAAGGTGATTCATGGCTGCAATCTCCCGAATTCTTCAAAGAGCCAATAGGCTCAGGCCTTGATGTTTCCACGGATCCGCATGAAGGCTGACTAGCCACGTGCATAGTTTGTGATGGCGGCTGCCCTCCTATTTGACCGGACCATGATTGCTGCTCTCCTCTGCTTTGTGAGGACCATGACTGCTGTTGTCCTCCATTTTGAGAGAACCATGCTGATTGCAGTCCTGTTTGAGATGAGGATTTGTTTCCAACTAGAGATGTCCATGGGGCCTGTTGCTCTCCAGTTTGAGAAGACCATGAAGGCTGCTTTCCTCCAGCTTGACCTAACCACTGCCCTTCAGTTTGAGATGAAGATGTTGGATTCTGCATTCCAGCTTGAGACGACAATCTTAGCTGCTCTCCCTCAGTTTTGGACAAGCATGTTGACTGCTGAACTCCAGTTTTCAGTGACCATGATGGCTGCTGGCCACTTGTCTGAGATGACCATCCTTCTGTTTGAGATGACCACGATGACTCACCTGTCTTCAATGACCATGGTGGCTGCTGTCCCTCCATTTGAGAGGACCATGATGGCCGTCGTCCCGACATTTGAGATGACCATGATGGCTGTTGTCCTCCAATGAGAGATGATGGTGGCACCTCCCCCATTTGAGAGGATGGTGCAACCTCCTGTCCTGTTTGAGATGATCGTGCCACTTGCTGTCCTTCACTTTGAGGTGACCCTGAAATTTGCTTTCCAGCTGACCACAATGACTGCTGAGCTCCTGTTTGAGAGGACCAGAATGGCTGCTGACCACCAGCTTGGGAGGAACATGAATCTTGCTTTCCACTTTGTCTGAACCATGAAGTTTGTTGCCCAACAGCATGTGAGGAAGAAGAATGATGCTCAAACATTCGATTAGACGCTGATCGTGCATCCCCTACCATTTGATGCTGGTCAAATTGTTGAAGTCTCCCAGCCTGAGGTTGTCTGGATAGTGATTGTCCACCCAATGAAGATGGCCCTAATAACTGGTCCTTTGACATTCGAGGAGGTCCAATTGGTATTTGTGATTGTCTAGGCCCACGAGAGACTCCTGGCCAACTTCTCCATCTGTTTTCATCTAAAACTTTTTCAATCTCCTCACCTCGTCCAGCACTTTTAAATGTCTCAGTTACTAGCTCCTTCAAAGTGGGAGGAACGCCAACAGCATATCTCATCATCTGATCCATAATATCCTTGGCAGTATCCAATTCAGCAGCACCAATAAGGCCCCTAGCAACAACATCATAGATCAAGGGATCTGGTTTTGGATCTCTTTCTCCCATTTTTGTCAAAATCACTGCAGAGTCCACTACCTTTCCATTCTTAATCAATTCGGCAAATACTCTAATCCCATAATCCACCACCACTCTCAAGCCAGCATCCACCATCCTGCCAAAGACCCTCAAAACATCAACAACCCTTCCCATTTTCATGTACGCATCAATCAATGTTCTAAAGCTTGTAACATCAGGGCTCAAGGACTTCGAGGTCAATTCAGTGAAATAATTTTCTGCCTCCTCCAACATCTCATTCTCACAAAACCTAGCAATAATGTTATTGTAACCCGCAACATCCATTGCAAAAGGCTTTGACCCAGGCTTTGTTCCCACCTTCCTAAACATATCAATGGCCACATCAATCTTTCCTTCTTTAAAGCATTCATTCACCATAATATTAAATGTATCGGAATTAACTGCTTGAAAGTTTGGTGGGGTATGATTATCTAACATTTGTTCAAACAAAGCCAAGGTAGCCTCCTTTTTCCCATACTTGAGCAAAACCTCCAAAAGCACATTGCAAGTTGCCGGTACCATCCTAAATTTCTTATCCATCAATGACTTATAGCTCTCCATTGCCTCCTTATCCTTCCCTTGTTTAAACCACCAATCCATGAAGGTGGCACTAACCACCCCATCATAAACCAAACACCTCTCCTTCAACTCATCAAAAAACTCATTCGCCTTCTCCAAATTCCCCAAATCCAAAAACCCTTTAATCACATTATTATAAACCAATGAATCTGCCCCATGCCCTCGATTCAACATCTCCCTCAACAAATCCACTGCTTCCCCGATCCTCCCAGTATCAATCAAGCCTTTAGTCAAGTGTCTATACGTAACAGGTGACGGACTAAAAGGCGCTGTAGCAATTATATGCCTATAAACGTCAAGCCCAGTATCAACCCTCCCCTCATCACAGTGACTATTAATCAAATTATTGTAAGAAACAACATTAGGAATTATATCATGCTGCTCGAAGAAGTACTTGAACAGCGCAACCGCATCGTCATAACTGAACATTCCAACAAAATCATCATCAAGACAATATGTAATTATCATAGTAACAACTAATCAGCAGCGGTATAACATATTAAGTAATGATAGGGTACCGTTTGGCGCGATACATAGCCGCGATGATGGCGTTACAAGTGAAGACAGTGGGGCGGATGCGAGAGTAGACGGAGTTGCGCGCGAGGAGAGAGGCGGCGTCAAGGTCAAAGGCGCGGATGAGGGACTGAACTCGGTTGTGGAGATTGAGGCGCGGGCCCACCAATGCCGACGTGGAGTCCGGGAGGCGAGGGGCGTTAGGGTCGTGAGGCGGAGGATAGGGGTTGCGCTGCAATGGGATAGGGGGTTCGATTCGGAGACGACGTTTGCGTCTCCGGCGTTCCGCAGCAGCCTCCTCGGCGGAGGAGAAGGCGAAGGTGCGGTATATTGGGAGGAAAGGTGGTGAGAAAACACTGGAGGAATTATGGGTTTGATTTATGATGGGAGAGAGGACGCGGATGGGTCTTATTAGAGCTGGAGATGTGGTGGCAGTGGTTGAGCGGAGAAGGAGGCGATAGAGGGCCATATTTGCTTCTTCTTCTTCGACCGTGGCGGATACCAAGCAGAGGAGCTTAAACCCTAAGACAATGGTTTTAAGGCTGAGACTTTCCTTCCATTTTCGTTGCAAAACGCAAAATGCAAAAATTTTAAATAAATTATATCATTTTTATATAATGTTTATATTTTCAATAAAAATTATAAAATTTTGATATCCTAGGAAGTTCCTAGGACTTGTAAGAAAATTAGAAAAGATGTTAAAAATATATTCCAAAGTTAAATTTAACAATTTATATTATAAATCTGTTTGGAATACTTATAATAAGAGGAAGAGTAGCGTATTAAAACAATCAAATTTATGTGAGAAGAAATCCAACTTTATAAGGAATTTGAGTGTAGTCAAATTTGAAAAAGACTTAACAAGCTAAATTAACAATATGTGAATGTGTTTAATATTAAGAAAATATTATTTTTAAAGCCCTTTTTTATTTTTCCAATTTTTTCCATTGTTTAAAGTATATATCTACTTTTTGTGGCAATATTTTTTTCACTTTTCTGTGCCATTAATCTTTACACTTTAATTCTTAATTTATTACAATAATTTATTAATTTTAATGTGATTCTCTTTTTCAATCTTATACCTTGGTTAACTACTACTTTTTTTACATTATTTTTGTCATTAATTAATGTTATTGTTTGAAACAAGCTAAAAACTAATTGAAAGTTGCTTGCCATAATTTAAGCATTCTTTAAAAAGTAAATAATTGTTTCTCAATAAAAACAACATTTTTTTGTACAATCACCCTAAAAAAGAAAATGAAATGATCTCAAATAATTCATATATAAGAGAAACAATGATAACCAAGCTTCATATCTTAGAACCCATGCATAAACCAAGTCATGCTACATGCTTATGAAGGTAAATGTGATTTTGAGCTGAAAAAATATATAATTACCTAATTAAGAAAAACAACAAGTTCTACAAACAATTTTATAACCAAATCAAAGTACACATATATTTTAAATTAGTTGACATTCAAATTTAGTAAAACAAATCATATAAGAACACAACCTTACTGAAATTATTGTCTAAGTCATATTGATAACCAAATTTACTATTTGTTTAGATCTTATTATACCACCAACATTACATAATTATGGAGATTTAATCATATAAAAGTTCTAAACTTGAATCATGTACCATGCCTTTAAGAAGACAAGTGTTATCATTTTTATCCAAATGCTTCACCAAATCTAATTTATTGACACAAGAATCAAAAAATGTATGCTTCACAATTAATTCGCCACTTCAAACTAAAAGAGAAGAAATTTAAACATAAAAGAGAAAATTTTGTGGTAGTTCTTCTCCAATACTTAAAAGAGAAGGACTTTTGGTCTCCCTTAACATGTAATAATTAAATAATGAACCAGCATTTCATTTTTAATAAAGAAATTCACAAATTAGGAACTACCTTTTTATTGGTTTATGCCCACAAATTAGTAACTACCTTTTTATTGGTTTATGTCCTACAACAAATTAGTTGGTTATAACTTAGTGATATAATTATTTAAAGGCATTCTTTATCTTATACATATTAAAGTGTATATAATAAAGTCCATAAGATAAGTATACATTGCAAATAAAATTATAAAGAGATCATAATTATGAGATTCATATTGATTTTATGTATTATCCCTATATTGTTCCTAGTCATTATTCTATTAAGACAAGACATTAATGACATTATTCTTCCTTACGAAGGAAGTAGTTAACCTTATAGACTAAAGTATGAAGATACTAAAACAAATGTATAGATACTTATTAAAGAACAAGTTTACTAAATTGACCCATATGAGAATTCCATTTGGAACATTACTTATATGTCTATGAAAATTCTCATTGTGATGATTGTATAAGTAATCCTTTAATGTGAGATCTCCAAAGTGTCTCATCTAAGGATTGCTATGTTTTGATACTATTTATGATCTATTCTAGTCAACGATAGCTCAATCAGTAGTCATCAGATATAGCATGAATTATATGGAGATAATTGAGAGATCTTCATCACTTTAAAGTAATTAGGAAAAATATTATATTGTTCTCAATTATTATTGATTCAGAAAATCCTTGTCCAAGATAAAATAACACTTTAAAAATAGTTTTCAATTGTCATTAAAAGGATTAATTACTAATAGTGGAGAACTAATATAATTTGACTCAAATAGAGTAGATATTAACTCTATACTCTATGTCTAATCATAATATTGAATAATGAAAAGGTTAAATTATATGAAAAATCATATACAGAAGGGTTAGTCAAAACCACTTTGATATTTTTGATATTTAGGTGGTCATAATATATTGCTAGCTAGTAATTTTGATTTACGGATATATATTATTTAATTGGAGAATTAAAAATGAATTAAGTGATTTTAATTTATCTAATCCTAAATATGATTTAAGGTTATAATTTATATCTATTGCTAGTATACTTAGGAACCTAATGGGTGACTCACAAAGAACAAGTTGAGGAAAGAAGTGATATTGGCTAACTAATTTATACAACCAAACTTAATTGAAAGAAAAGAGTCTTAGAAGTAGTGACATTGGTTGACTAGAGACCAAACTCATTGGAAAGCAAAAACAATGTCAGATATATTTAAATTAGTCAGCCATTGAAGGATATTGTTAAAAAATGTGACTATTTAGGTGACCAGATAATTAACAAAGCCACTGAAAGGCCAAAAACATGTTCTTTGGGTACACTAGTTGGTCACACTAGAATATTGGTCAAGTAATGTGTTCTGAAACGTTAAAGAACAACCTAAAAGATATAGTTAATGAATAATGAATTAAAATATGTAAGGGGATCTTTATCATATAAAATTTTCATCAAACATACCTAATTCTTTTCTAATTGAGCAAAATCTTATCCTTATTTATTGATTCTAAATTATTACCTAATTAATATAAAATTTATTTTAATAACCTTATTTGCATAAGTCTCTAATTCTGGGTACTAAAGCTCACACTTTAAAATAATTATTAAATACCTTATTCATAATTCAAACCCAAACAATCAACACTAAGGGTTCATACTCAAATTGATAAATAAGAGCATTATGCGATAAACTTCTAAAGTATGGACTAATAGTTACCTCTTATTGAATATTATTTATGATATGATTTGAATGGAAATTCTTCTTGAATTTTCAATCTATTGGAAGCATCTCATCCTTCTCATCTCCCTTACTTGGTTCAATAATTGACACTTGAAGGGGTTTTAATGATCATTTTTATTCACTTAAGGACTAATTTTTCCATAATAATACATAAACATTTTTAAGACTTTTTTAGGCACAAAAGGTTAGTTTCATCATTATAAAAATCATAAATTCTTAAAAAATAATATTCAATTCAATGAATACCATCTTTACTTCTTACCATTTTCTCTTTTAGAAACTTAAAAAACAAGCCAAGTAATATGTTCTAGGAACTCAAATGAGCTTAGTTCCTTAATCGTTAATATCCTTCTTCTTTTAACTCATGCTTTTAAGGATTTGTTTATCATTTATTTGTTTGAAGAAATAAAATCCATCAGTATATCCTAACTTACCACAAAAATGACATATCATGTTATATGAGTGTTGATGAGCATAAATGCAATATTATGTGTGTATGCATAATGTAGACACTTTCTTTAGACATTAAAGGTATCAAATGTTTTTCTAGGGTAGTGAAATGAGTTACCATTGTTAGACGTATGATATCTACTATGAATGAAGCTTTATGTATGCTTTTTAATACAGTAAAAGGGTATAAGTGCATGTTATCTTAGAAGTTATGGCTATCCTTCCCTTAATAGTATTGAACTTTATGCCTATATTATAAGTCATATATGAAAGCATGATGCTTGCTTTTATGATTAGTCTTAGTAGATGTGAAATGTGCATGCATATGCTTAGATATAGATGCTTCGTTCTCATTTGTCACATTATTAGTTCTTCACTATGCAAATATTTTTCTTTAATAAATATGTTTAGAATTGCCTTCACTTCCATGACTATATCTTATTTCATGCCTATCGTTGAAATTCTTTTGAGCTCTTATCATGTTTTCTAAATTTGCACTCCTTTTAATAAACTTGGATAATAAGCCATTTAGGTAATCTCACTACAAGAAAAATGTCGTTTAGCGACGAAAATTATCAACAGAAAATATAACCATTTCGTCGATAAGTCAGGTTAGTGACAGACTTTATCGATGAACAAAGGCATCGTAGAAATGGTCGTAGGTAATAATTTCCGATGAACAACAAAATGTTCGTTGTTAAATTTACCGATGGACAATTAATATACTGTTGGTAAATATATCGACGATTTTTTTTTGCAGTTGACCGTCGGTAAATTGCCTATGGACAATATCATTCCGTCGGCAGATTTACCAACAGCGTGTTCTTTTCTGTGGTAAGTTTGTTAAAACATTACCGATGGTTATATTTTTTCCATCGGTGAGTGTACCGATGGTTATTCTGCGGCAAATCTTGTCAGTAAATTTGGCGATGAAATTGGTTATTCCGTCTGTGATTACCAACAATTAGTCGTCTTTCATCAGTAAATAGAATTGATTTTACCGACAGAACCACAAAGGTCCGTCGGTAAATCAACCAAAAATTTTTTAAAAAAATACCATCAATAAATTTTATTTGATGATGTTATGGTTGATGCATAATTTAAACAGTTATGAATTTAATAGCATACATTTAATTTGTTTAAACAGAATGTTGATCGATAATATAAAGCTAAAAATATCTTAATTGATAAAAAACATTAAATTGTACATAATAAGTATTTGTAATTCAAATGAAATGACTACAAGTACACTATTGATTTAGTGACGGCGGATGCTTTGATTGGTGCGATGAAGTGCTACTCCTACCCTTCAACTCATCCACCTTATTACGGAGCTGAGCTATGCACTTTATCAATGTCTGCACTATGCTCCGAAGCTTTTGGACTTCATTGGTTATGGACTGCCTACTAGATGCTGCTGTACTGGACGTGCGAATAACATGTATTTGCAAATGAATCTACGCCGAATATCCTTCCACGACGGTCCCTACCACCCACTGCATGAAGATAGGTTTGAGTCTCATCAACATCTTCAAACTACTGAGACTGTCGTTGAATGATTTCTTGTATTTGGTCCTATCAGAAGGCAATGTTTATATTAGTAAGTGATAATTATTAAGCATTAATATTAAACCATAAATTTCACATACATTTAGTTCTCTACATCGAGTGTTGATGAATGTCACACCGTCATGTTTCTTAGTGTGAGTGTGCAAAAAAAGCTAATGGGGTGTAGGTCTCATGCCCATAGACTTTTCCGGCATAAGAATAAAATGTTATAAGTGAACTAGAATTTATAAAAATTTCGACAGAGTTTCCTTTATTTTTATGATATTTACCCCATATTGAATAAAGAAAACAAATCAACAACACAACCATATATGATACTAGACATTTATAACATTATCATTCTCTATAATACACATATTTTCATTCCAAAATTGACACATCAAATTCAATTGAAATATAGCAAAGTAAAGAAATCAGAATATAAATGTAAAGTGTAGATACTTACAAGTCTCTCTGCATGCTCGTGGTGGTTAATAGATCCTCTCGTATGTACGGGAAAACTCTCTCCCCTCGGTCCTCCACGTCTGTTGGTAGAATTATACTTTGAAATGGACATTGCCTCAGGTGATGTCCAATACTGCTACCAACAACTCCATATTAGTTCAGAAATATAAGGCGGTCGTACATTGGCCTTGTGTATCGCAGCAACAAACTCCCAATAATGTGTACATGCTCGTCTCTCCCATACTTTATAAATGATCACGTCAAATTCAAAATCTCAAAAAAATTCTTTCTGAAACAAAAGGAAAAACATTCGATAAATACTTATAATGTAATAATATTTATCTAATTAATGTATAAAAATTAATTTAAAAAGAAAATAATAATTTTTGTTGTACCTCAAACTCCTGATAGTAAAATTCCTTTGTGGCCTGAGAGATATTCTTCCATAAATAACCCTCAAGATCAATATTCTCCTTAAATTTGGATGTTATGTTTCTTGAGCACGATCCAGATGGAATCAACCTAATATAAAAACAAATAATTTTATACCTTTTTTTAAATTTAAACCTATAACTTAATTATAAACATATAGTGTTTCATGTATTTTCACTTACATATTATTAACAATTGTGATGTAAGTTCTTCCATCAGGTCCCTCAGCTCCAGGCTGGCGACCACCTCCTTCATCTGCATTGTTTACCCCTGATATCTCCATCGATATAAGGGTAGTGAATGATGTAGGAGTGGTGGATGGTGTAGCAACAGGTACAGAAGGTGAAGCCTCATCTACAAGTGTAGTAACTGGAGGGGGAGGAGGTGATTCAGTTCCAGTTGATACACCATGAAATGCTTCACCTGTATAGTAAGTACCTCTGAATCGTAGTCTGAATCTTGGTCACATCATATCCTATCTTCTATTTGGTGGCATATTTCAACCTCAAATTAATATTTGATTGAATTTTTTAGAAATATTACAATTTAAATTCAATATTTTATACAATCTATTGAAAAGGAAATAATTGATTTGTTGAATACAATATTCAATTATAAACACAAATTAATCGCTATCATCACTTAATTATAAATCAAAATCATCTTCTTTTTCTGAAGAATTTGAATCAAATTCAGGTTATTCTTCATATCTCTAGCCCTCCTCATCCTCTCCAGATAAAATTTCAACATATTCAGTACATGGATCGTTCAAAGGTTCATTATCCTCATATACGACAGATGCATTCCTAAAACGCTTCATTTTCAATTCTCTGTTCTCCTTTTCCATGTGATTCAAAAATACCTCTAGGTTTAACTTTGCACGGGAGCTTCATCACAAGTTTCCAGCCTATATACCGTCCTAGAGGTTTATTATGTAAAGAATTTGTCTTGTCTATCAAATGTATTAATTCCTTGTGTTAATACAAAGTTTGCATTAATCACATAGAAGTTGAAGTATTAATCGATCGAATTAATGACCTACAATTGATTTCAAAACTATGGTACGTGGCATTGTTTACACCTGTGAATCAAGAAAACA
>JANQAP020000137.1:847496-863933 GCA_026874005.2 Erythroxylum coriaceum
CATTTCTTTATGAAGAAGCCTACCAAAGTTGCCTCCTACTCTTTTGCCCCAACCTTAAAGAGTGTCAAGATCAAAGGATACAATGGATCTTCCTTCAATTTATGATGGGGGCAGTATTGCAAAGAGAGATCCGAGTCATCATTCGTTTCTTACTTATATGTTTTCTGATGAATGGGAAGGTTCAAATTAAGATTATTTTAAAAGGGGTAAATCCAAGATTGTTTTTAAAAGGGGTAAATCCATTGACAATATTGGAGGAGCGCAGGCCAGGGTTTGGGTTAGTGGGAGAATTGATGATTGAATCAAGAGGGGCAGAGGTTGGAGAGTAGGCAAGTTTGTTACTAATAGATGTGGGAGCTAAGGAAAGATTAGAGTAATTCTTAGTAGGACCAGGATGAAGTTAGGGAAGAATTAGTGGAAGTTGAACCAAGACGGGTGGAGGAAATATTGGCTTGGTCAAGAGATGAAAAGGGGTTGTGGTGGGGGAGTGTAGTGGAGGGAAGTCTTCTGAATCCATATCTAGAAAGGGTGTTTGTAGAGGGTTGGTGGCGGGTTGTCAAAAAGTAGTTAACTAGTTAAGGAGAAAAAGGTAGTGGGTGGGAAAACTTTCAAGTGGAATGACTGTAATGCCCCTTTTAATGTTTAAGGTTGTGTGTAGATTTAGTGGGGAGAAAAATATTGTAGATAGATATCAAGGAGAAAGCATATATGAGAGGGAGGCAGAAGGAGAAGAAGATGAAAAAGAGCAAGAGAAGAGAAGAAGGAGAAATGCAGAAAGATGATATTGAAAACTAGGTTTTGAAATAGTAAAAGAAAAGCCAATAAAGAGATAAGGAAGAAATAAAGAAGAGGGAAAAAAAAGCAAGAATCAAGAGGGGTAAGAAGATGATGAGATGGTGAAGTTAGTAGACACTGGTAGATAAACAAAACTAGGGGACATCAATTTAGGGAGACTAATTGAGAAGTAGTAGGTGACAGGAGGGAGAAAAATACTCCATACTCCATTTTTAGTTATGTCTATTTAATTTGTCTCGACCACATTGATCTTTTAACAGATTAAATTTTTCAGAAATAACTTGAAAGATAATCTTGAATATGATATATCTGATACAATGAGTTTCAATGATGGTAATAATAAAACTCTTCTCAATAACAAAAATTTTGTACCAAATGAAAATTAAGAGTAGAATAATTTAAATAAATACATCATTGAATGAAATTCTAAATATTTCATGTTTTTTCTTTTCTTTAATTTTTCTTTTATTTAATGTAAATGTTATATTCTATATATATATATATATATATATATATATATATAAATATTTGTTTTAAATTTTACTCTACTTTGTATTGTTCCCCAGTATGAATTGCTGTTGTAATGCTTATGGATCTATAGTACTATATGATATTTTGATGCTGTAAATTATAACATTTTAAATACTTCCTATTATTTTTAATTTTATATCAATTGTAATTATTATTTATATGATAAATTTATAAAAAGTTATATGAATAGAAAAAAATTTGTTATAATATTTTTAAGCCAGAGTTGATATAAAAATAAAAAAAAAATAATATATTAAAAACTATTTTATAATTTTATAAAATTTAAGAACTACTGTGTAATTTTAAAAATTACTTAAAAACAATACCTGATAATGACCAATAGCAACAACATACAATACCAAAAACCAAGTCCTATGCTAAATCCAATACAGTTTATATCATTGCTAACAACTTAATTGTGCTAATTGTTGTCAAACCGACAAGCGGTACACGTCCACACACAAAAGTAAGCATAAGCGTTTCTATACAACACATTAGATTGACAATCTTGCCACATTTACATTATTATGGTAAATGGTATCAAATATGCATTACAGTAATAATTAATGAAAAGAATACCTAATTCCTTATTAACATTTTTTTTTGGGCTGCAGATGAAATTTCTTAGACCAACAGTAAATCCATTTTTATTTTCCGTTTGGCATGTCATTTTGTTTAAGCTCATTAAGTGATCAGTTTACCAATTTGGTTAAAATTATGAATGCCTAAGA
Source organism: Erythroxylum coriaceum (assembly GCA_026874005.2). Lineage (NCBI taxonomy): Eukaryota > Viridiplantae > Streptophyta > Magnoliopsida > Malpighiales > Erythroxylaceae > Erythroxylum > Erythroxylum coriaceum. The sequence continues at coordinate 849,554 of JANQAP020000137.1, forward strand.
AAACAAGAAAATAAGTTAGGAAGTTACAAAAGTTTCCAAAAATGAAACAGTAAAAAAAAAAAAAGAAGCAAAGGGGATGGATGGGCTTGAGGTGAATGGGTTAGGACTAAGGTGGATAGCAGATTAAAGCTGGAAACGGAAGCGGAAAACAACGCACGGGATCACGTTGGTATTAGGGCTAAAATTTGTGTTTTGATTCTTCCCATGCACATCTCTATCTCTCTAAAAATTGGCCAATTTTGAGGGCAGCGTGGCTGCAAACTTGCAACAGCAGAATCTATTATCTTAGCTATATCACCGGGGTGATACTGCCGTTCGCTACATGCCTGCATAACGTAAGAAAACATTAACCAAGCCCGCATTGCAGGGATAATTTAGATCCATATTTACACTCACCACATATTCAAAGTTACCTGTATCATAAGCAAAGTTGCAACACATGATCCAATAAGCTTTGAAGGGATTGATGCCTCAGCCTTGTCATACTCATCATCTGATAATGACATGGATGCATCACCATTGAACTGAGACTCTGATGCACTAGACAATTGGTGATGATGTAAACTACAGTCGATCTGCTCTGCCACACTGGTCGCTTGTGCTTTTGATTCTGATGCAAACTGTCTTTTATCCAGAACATCTATGGCCTCTTCAATTCGCATATATACATCTCCGTGTTCTTTTTTCAATGAAATTGCCTGAAATAGAAAGGTTATGCATGTTTCAACCCATGTGATTTAACTGAAATTAGCGAGAGGCTAAATAGTATTATAAAGAAGTAAAGAATCTACCAGCAGACATTTCCACTCTTTAACTTCGTCTGTGCTGTGTGTGTGGGAGAGAGAGAGAGACAAAGGAGTGTACCTGAACAGCAGCATCAACCATTCTATGTGCCTTATATCTCGAGCTTTTGATAATTTCAGATGCAGTAGATACTGATTCCTTAGAAAAAGAACTCTTGTAAGAGACTGGTAAGCAAACAGGATGACTAAAATTTCCAGGCAGATTCAACCAAGGAGGCAGTGTAGTCGCTGGATGAATATTAGGTTGCCTTGAGTTGAACACAGGAAAAGCCTGCATATTAACAAAATCAATGGATGGTCAAAGAAGCAAAGCATGTGTTTATACAAAGCAATCATGTAATTTACAAATAGAAATTTGCATAAGCCACATTCCTAGCAACTGGATTCCTTTTTTAAAAAAATAAAATAAAATAAGAATTTCATTAATAAAGAGTTACAGAACATCTATAGACATACAAAAGGGGGGTTACCTTGGCCACACCAAGGTGAGAATATTTTCAAATCGCTTAATGATCCAGTAACATAACAAAAAACACAGAAAATTCAGGCTATGTTTCGCAGCATGAGGATCCCGTGGACAACTGGCTTCCTTTTGAAATAAAAATTAAAGTAACAAGGTGTTTCTCACAAGGCTCAATATCTCTTAATGAGATGTCTTCATTTACTCATCTTTTTCAGGTTTTCCAGACATGTGAATACTTATGTTTCTAAATTGCCAAGCTCATAAATCATCCTTCCTGTTATTAGACAAAAAGGGGGAATGTGCAGTCATGTCTTGCAAGCAACTCCTGCTAACTCCTTAACCCATTTCCAATATTATCCAGTCAAGAATCCATATGTTAATCAGGGAAAATGTTGAGGTCTAGCAGCACTAAAACAACACTGCAAAGCCAACATGATCAAGAGGATAAAGAAATATAAAAACTCTATTTAGTCATGACATGTCAAAGAAGTTCATGCTATAAGCTAATTAGTATGACAGTCCCAGAAAAGGCAACCAACTGGAAGATCTAAAAGTAGTCTGGTTAAACAATAAGTCCCCCAAAACAAAAGACAACAAATAAATAGATGCCAAGATAAAGCAAATCCTAAAGCTTTGAGACCATCCAAGAACTCGATGACTGCATTATTTCCATCCAGATCAATATAGCAATATAAGTAAATAATCAGTGCAGATATTGTACCATAATAACATTACATACCTTTTTATTACGTGCATAAGACAGCTCTGAAAGAGGCTGAGTTTCAGCTTCATTTCCTTGTCTCTTCATAGAAGGTTGATTACAAGCTACTGCTTGTGTGTTAACAACATCAATAGTTATGGCTTTAGCTTGTGGGATAGCATGATTGGCACCCACCTGGGTGATAATAAAAAAATAATAATTTGTCAAAAGAAGCAAAATGGTATCTCTATTTGATTTCTAATCCCATACTTAGAAGGAAACTAGAACACCATATGAAACAGCCTAGGAATACCCCAAGTAAAATGTTGAACTAGCAATTAGCAGACAAGCAGCTCTATTTTTTTAAGGTTAACAAAACAATGTTAAGCATCAGCTGAATAGCGATTCTACCTGTGCTTGCTTTGTCAAACTGTTATTGGAAGTGGAAGCATTCTCGAAATTCCCACTTGTAACCACACCTCCACTATCTGAATGTCTACTCATTTCTGGTTCTTTAGATACTGCATAAAGACTTTCTCTTCTAAGGGATTCGGGCATGTTATCCAAAGGATTCAAAGGCATGCAATCAATGTCCTGTAGACAAAATGTATAATGCAACATTCAAGAAAAAGCTAAAGAGAATTAATCCTTCGAAGACATTAAATCAAAGGGAACAAGTGATTTAATCCCATGGCACTACACAAGACAAAGTATCCCATGGCAGTACACAAGACAAAGTAAACTTGATACAGAAAACTAACATGACATTGGTCATGGCCATGCAAAATGTGATCCAAACCAATGCAAGTAGTACTTACTGCAACATAAACATGGCAAACCTTAACTTACTTTTCTTTTCACTTTCCCACATCTGTTTTACTTACCTAAGGTTAGCAGACATTCTGTTCAGACTAATATCAATTCAAAATATGCAAATTTGAATGAAGAACAAAATATTTGAGATCAATTCATGAAACAGATTAGAGCAAGTCCTAACACCAGCAACGCTAATATCCCTCATCAGAGAAATACAAAATACAATGATGAGAAATTCAACTTATGGAAAAGGAAGGCATAAAGTTATTATTTACTAAATGTAGCAAACAAGAACCAGATCCAGAATGACATTACAACATAAATATAAGGCTAAAAATTCGTCAAAAAGTGCAACTACCTTGACCATTTGAACCCCTATTTCAGGACGTTCAAACTGAACCCTGCACCTGTCACGATCAACAGTAAGAACACTTCCATCATGAAGCTCTCTTGTCCTTGGATGTAGAGCAATTACTCGCTGGCCTACTGATAAAGGTCTAGCTAAATCTGCTGGCAGTCCATCCCTGATACCAGTTCGCAGGTCGTCGTAATGCTTTCTCACAGATTCTCGATACTGTTGAAGTTTTTCCCTCTCTTCCCATAAGAAGCATTCCGAGAACCTCCGAGGTTTGCCTAAGGAACTAAATAAACAAGCATATAAGGTTTACCAATATTCTCCAAATGGGATCTTTGAAAAGCTGTAACAAAGAAAGAATGAAAAGGAAATGAGAGAGAACCTTCGTATCACACCCCACTCTACACGAGTTAGTCGTGGAATATGCTCCAGCTGAACATGTTTTAAGTATTCCACAAACTCTCTTTTGGTAAACCAAGGATAGTCAATTGCACTGCAAAACCATTCAAATGTGCACCATCTCCGAACCATAGAAGATGACAGGCAACAGGAAAGCTCTTCCTGCAATTTGGAAAGAAAAAGGTTTAACCAAAGAGGATTTATATGTAAGAAAACTCAGGTGAAATATATGTTCGATTACCTACCTCTAGATTGACTGCTTTATCATGCTTTGAAGTTGAGAATCTGATAATGCCCTCGAACGATTTCCACTCTTTTGTAATCAACGCTCTCTTTAAACCCATCTTGCGCCTGTTAATTCTAGTGGCTTGTGAGTTTGCTAGGCCTGAAACAGGCACCTGTGCAGCAGATACTGCTATATCACTTGCTGAAATTTTATGCTCAGCACTTGAAGAAGAACCATCTGAGCCTCCAACTGATTTCGCTTGTTTTGAAGGACCATAAACTGGGCCAACATGCTTACATTCCACTAAAGACTACAAAAGTGCATAGAAAATGGTAGAAAGTGAACACTCGCTTCATTGCTAAAGTCAATCAAAAGGGGGGAAAATTAGAAGAACAGAAACATCTATAATAACCGATTGAATAACAAACAAATAACCTACATGTAATGCTTTTCGACATTGCAGTCAATAAAGCATCAACACCCCAGATAAATAGAAATTAGAAATAATTTCTTGGCTAATGCATTTTTTTTTAAGAATCAAGAAACAGTTTTGCTTCAAATCCAGGATTTTAGTAAGTGAAGTCTCGGGCAAGCTGGCTAAGTTGTTATAACATAAAAGCTTTGCAATCTTCAAGGTTACACGTTTATCTATCCTTATGGTAAAGTTTGGACCCCTAATTGACCAATATTTGAAATGTGAAAGCAGTAGATTAACTTCGAAATTAATGATCAGCTGGAACAGAAACAAATTTGAGAACTTTTACCTTGCTTAGTATCATATTCGAACAGGAACCCGGTTAGTAATGAGAAACTATCAATATTTGAAGTTTTTTGATATGTTAGTAACTAATGCATTGACTATGTTCATAAATTTTGATATAAGCTGCCATCTTTTGGATTCCTCCATGCATGAGTGAATAAAAAAAAGTACTAAAGACTCATTTGAGTGCTGAGTAATATGAGTTGGCATATTCTTCGAAAAACTAAATCCAATACAAACAAGATCCTTGTCAATATAAAACCAACAAGCTAAATTTTAAGTATTTTTAAGCCCCCAATTACAAAGCCACAAAGCAAGGAAAGAAAAAAAAAGTTCATATAAAAAGTAATGGAGTTCAACAAAGAAACATAAAACTAGGGGCACCAGAGTGGCAAATCATTTACTTAATTGAAACATTGAAATATATACGTCTAGCAACTTTAAAAAAGAATATTATGCATACCCCAGACTGCAATTGTTTACTTGTATGAGGATCTACAGCAGTTTCACCATTCAGGATCTGCAACTTGAACAAACATTTGCATCGTCCTTTTTTTGTAACTTACTAAGACCAAAGTTTGAAAAGAAAAAGAAAATATATAAGAATGCAACTTGAACAATGATACTGAATGTGATACCTTTGAAACCGAGTTCTGGCGTTTTCTTTTTGAAACATTATCATTGGTAGATTGCAACAAAGACTTTACTTCAGAAACAGGTTTAGAACCAATAGCTGATTGCCTTCCCAGCTTGGACTTTCTTGAGACATCAATCTCAACCTCTCTCCCAGATGGAAGTACTTTTCCTCTCTGTCCTATAATTTTGTTTTTGTCTCCTTGATCACTAGTAAATGTTGTTTCAGGTATTGTGGATTTATCACCCACATCAAGCACACTCTTTCCCTCAGTCAACTGCACAGAAGATTCTACATCCAACACAGAAACAACAACAGTAAAAATGATTGTATTTATAAAAAGTGTAGCAGATAGCATACAAAACCTAGTCACCACCCCATTAATAGTTCAGATTAAGCAGTGAAGAAAAAAACAGAGGAGAGAAGGGAGGGAGGAAAAGAGAACAAGGGGATGAAAGGAGCACTCGAGCAGCTAACATTCAGCCATTCATATAAAGGGAAGTGTATAAAACGAATAAGCCATCAATGACCCAAAAAATGGAAATTTTCAAAGAAGAACCAGATTTCACTTTATGTTGCAATCCAACAAAGAATCAATGTGTGCTCCAGCTGAATATAAAGAATGCAAAGATTAATCATTACCATTTCCTCAGATTTACAGCTCTTCTAGATAAATTGATATCACATTATTCAGAATCCAGACAATATTCTACATGAATACAATCCAGATGTTGTCAAATCCATTAAGAACTAAAACCTCTGTATCTTGCCATGGAAATTAGACAAGAGAATCTAGATAATGCATATTTAGCACTGACCCGATTCCATCACAGATACATGAGCTAATGTTTGCAGCGCATCCAAAGCAGAGAATTCATCTGCAAAATCAAACCATCAAAAAGTGAAATACATGTTAAAAAGACATCAGACTAAATATAATGTCACCAGACAAAAGCATGATCAAAACTTGTTACAATCTGATAACCTCAGTGCTGTCATAGTTCACAATATTTCTATTTGATCAATCTCACTACCAAACGTATATGCTTTCAAAATTCTAACAGCATTTGGTATGTTCGGGTGCTATCTTCCAGCAAGCAATAGAAAAGTAAATGTTTCCACAAGAAAACTATAAGAAAAGATATTCCTGAATTCTTTAAAAGAAAGAGGGTGAAAGAGGGCAATTTGATTGTTCTTCACATTTTATGATACAAATCCCACGCTTCTTAAAATTTGACCCAAGATCCCCTATTCTTTTACTTCATAATGCACTGTGAGGCTCTTACTCAATATGAAACAGATGCCTACTCTTTTGAAATTGAAACAAGAAGGGTAAGCTCCCAAAGTCTCAGGTCAGATTCCTGTTTATGTTTCCAATCTTGAATACCCTATAAGTATTCCTAATATTAACAGCAGCACATTAAGTTTTCCTAATATGAACAGAAGAAAATTCAAAGTTTTAATAAAAATACAAAAAAAAGGCATCTTTTAATGCTGTTGTGTGTACTCACAAAAGTTCAGTTGCAACTTTCATAACACTTCTTTTCTTGTAAAAATTAAGCAAATAAAGGGAAATTGATCAGAATAGCAAACTAGCTAAGCCTTTTTTACCATTGAAGTGAAGGATGCCTTGGAAATTCTTAAATCTAGCTCAAGGAAAATTTTAAGCAAGCTACCTCCAGAGGAAAAGTTATAGCGTTTCTTTTTATCCATGGCAGAGGTCTCAGCAGTTTTTGCATCTGACACCTCAATTCCAACCTTGCCCTTTAAAGCTCTGATCGTTTGTCCTCCTCCAGTACCGCTGCTGGCTTCTTCACCATCATCAGATTGACTGTTCCCAAGCTCTTTTGCTTTTACTTTCTTTCCATAAAACTTCTTTCCTTTTCGATGAACTTCAACAGTACCTACACCTTCCATATCCAACAAAGAGCTTGTACACCTGGGATCAGCATAAATATTGTCTTCCTTGCTTTCCTTAACATCCCCCGACCCATCATCATATATGGAAGCATTATGATACTTCCTAGCAGCTGACTCGATTTGCTGAAACTAATGAGTTGATAAAAAGTTATTTTATTGCATACAACAGAAAGGTTATTATAAGCAAGATGACACTTGTTACCCAAGTGGACAGAAAAAGTTAGTTACCATTCTATCTGAGCCTTGAGTAGGCAACACATCCACAGGTTTAATTCTCCGTGGTGTTTCAGAAGCTTGAGAAGGGTCAGCTTTCTGTGATGCCTCAGTTAATGTCAATGCAGCAACATGTGCTACCTCATCATCAGTAGCATCAACATCTGGCTTCTGATTTTTCTTCTTTGACAGAACATGCTTCTCCCCATCATCTTTCTTTGGTGGATATGATACAGGAACACGAGGTGTTCTTTTCCCCACTACACGAGGCTGGCAGCCTAAATTATCAAGTGGAATATCAAGTTTTACATTAGGTATACTCAGCTCATTCATTTGCAAAAAACTGCCCAAGCAACATTTCAATTCATGACCAAATGACAAATGAATATCAAGAACATTTTAGAAATAGGAGGACAATAATATAGAGAGAGTCAAGAAATTGTTGGAATTGAAATATGTGAACAATATGGAAAAAGTTGAGTTATCATAACGGCTAATTACTATATTAAAGCCAGTACACTGGTCACAAGAAATTGGCAATTCTGAAGCTGATAAGCAAAGCCTTACAATGACTACAAATCCTCGGATGCAAATTTCAGAGTTTTCCTGGCAACCATTAGTTATTGAAGTTAACAAATACTGATTATTACTTGACTTGTACTGATGCAATCTCACCAGCAGGCCATAGCAAATACAATTATGAAGAAAGTTAAACAGAAACAAGATAATAGAAAAGCATATCAAACACAAAATAATCCACTAAAACAACCAATAAGTCAAGGAAGGATCTAATTTTCACATATTCTCTGAATTCTAATTCTACCATGCTTAAAGAGGTAAAACTTTTAGTTCTTATCAGCATTTACAGCTACTTCCAAGCACTTCCTATGTCCATCCTCCAACAAACTGCTCTCAAATGCATCACGTTTCAGTCTCATAGTAAAGTCGTATCAGCAGAATATGTGCATCATATTGCTCATATACTCTTCATGATATGATACAATGTTTATTAGATTGTTAAAAGCACATCTCTAAAATTATATAGTCTCTTGCAATACCACTTATGACGATACTGAGAGGACCTATAAGAATCATATTCATTCATCTAGAAGGAAAATAGTCTACTTAGAATGGACTAATTTTTAAAGGTTTGACATCAAGAATAAAAATCTGTAGTAAAACTTGCAAGACAGAAGTTAAAACAGCAACAAACATGTAAATAGGCATGTACAAGTAGTAGGTGAGCTTCCATGCTACTAAGTGCAAGCTTGGTCCAAGGCCAGAACAAAGTCAAAAGACCTTTTACTAATGTCAAGAAAAAGCATTCTTGAAAGCCAGAGTGCTTTACCATCAAGGCGTGCTCTCTTCAGTAATGACAAGCATCCATCAGTTGGTAACTGTAAAATATCTTCTTTAGATTCACTAAGCTCCAATTTAAGCCGCTTGCGCTTATGAAGCTTTTGGGACATTCCTGCTACATCAATACTCACTTGTTCACTGTCACTAGCTCCCTGCAGGGTCAGAATCTATTCAGTTAGCCTATGCTAGTAAGCAGAAAACATGCACTGTCACATGATCAAACATAATCCTTAAGCATATAAATTACTTCTAATTTCCAAAAAAAATAAGAAACTAAAAATTGCAACCTAACTAAAAAGCATATAAATTGCATGACTGCTGCAAACCAATTCATAAGTATTCAAACTGGCAACAATATCTTACTGAAAACAAAACCCCAAGATTTGAATTATGTGCTTCATCAAGACCTCATTGTTACATAGTATTTCTCAAGTTCACAACTAATTTTAGTGAATATCACAATATTATGTCAGGGAACTACTATGTTTTCTAATTAAAGTGCAGCTGATACCACGTTTTGACTAGTAGACCACACCACAATAACAAACTAGTTGCTGAAGGCTGAAGTAATATCCTAAAAGAAATCATGGGAAAAAAAAACAGAGTTATCTGTTAATATATGTAATTTCTCAAATTAGAGAACACGACAACATATCAAAACACGCGTTCCAAGTCAAAATTTGTATTAAATTTGGGAAAAAGCTCAATATACATTTTTTCACGTACTTAGACAAGATTTAACTCCTTTCTTTTATTTCCTATTTTGTCGAATATGCTTTCAAACTTTTCTTTAACATTTTTATTATAGTCTTAAACGTTCCCTCTGCTATCATACTCTCTAGTCCAAAATATCAATTCTCTCCAAATAGTTTGTGAGAAGATGTTTTCTCACACCCATCTATTTAGAAGATACTTATTTGAATTGGGAATTAATAAACTTGACTATCTTTCTTATGGATGTATGAATATTAGTTGTTTAAGTCATTCATTTAGTTGTGGATACTGAAATATATATTTTAAGATGTTTTACATACTATGCACAAATTGACACGCTGCACTGATTAAACATATAAAATGACAAAGGAAACACTTTTGAGTATTAATTACCATGGACATAGCTTTACTTTCTCAATATTTTCTACATAAAGGGAAAACATGGAAAATGAAACGACTAATTGCAAACAATAAAAAATTCACAATCAACAGGGTCCATAATGTTTCCAGCAACCCTAGTTCCATCCTACATAATAAACCCAGGTCTCTATTTAGTGATCTCAGCTAGGAGAAGAACTGATTCTTCCCAAAACAAAAGTCACTATTGGCCTAATTTCTAATTGAGTAAAAATTAATGAAAATGGCCTAAATAGTGATTCTAGATGGACAACTTATTGTTTGTAATTAATTGAAATGTTTTGAGCTTACAGCATAACTGAAAGTTTTGCAATTTTTCTTTTTAGATCATTTATCCTAAAGTATTGATATTAACTCCATTATTGAATAAAATCCTAAATCTTTTGTCAACGGCCTATACCATATAGGTACGAATTTAGAATTAACCATGCTACACCATTACCCAGAGACAGTTAAGGAAGAAGGGATAATCAATAACAATTGCTAAAGAGTTTCTAACAAGTTCTCCACTCCCTTCTGCAGCATCAACATCAGAGGAAAAACAAACACCATCCGCAGGTGGGAAACCAAGCTATTAAACTATCTAGAATAATGTGGAATATAGAAACTTTGAAGAACCCCACCAACAGCAAACTGCTAGATCAACAAATAATATGAGGCGGGTTGCAGAAAACTCTTCCTACCAACATTTATTGACAATGAAAGCATAATCCCTAAAAAGAATGAAAACATCAACAGTGGCTACTGAATGATACCAGGACAGTGTAATGATCAGTCATCATAGCTATAAGGCCAAGCACAGTAGCCAGTCCCTCTGGCAGGGATAAGTATGCCTGTTCAAATCAGAATATGAGAGAATAAAAATGTCACAAACAACTTAGTAAGGAAAAGGTCAACTTGACAAACAAGTTAGTAGCCAACACAAAAGATAAAGATTTAGTAGCCAACACAAAAGATAAAGATACCACCTGTTATCAATAACCTTGCATTTCCATGTCTTAATTGCAATTATCCATTTAGCAGTCCACTTGTGTGAAACACGAAAAGCCTAGTTGCCTCAATTCACTTTTTTTTTTCTTTTGGTACCATTTAAACAGTATCACAATCATCCATTAAAATCCTATGTTGATTTTTTAATTCACACATAAGTGATGAAAATGGTCCTTTAAAAATTAAAATTGATTATTTACATACTGGGTAAATCAACACCTCATTGGGTATCAAAGGTTAAAATTATTCTATATTACCCACTAATGCAGTGATTATAATGCCTTTCCTCATTAGGAATAACCACAGTAGAAATCAAGATAAACAATTACACTTTAACCAATTAAGAGCACGGCTACAAGTTCATTCTGAAAATCACTGACCCTAACATATTAAACAATCTTACTAGAGCTCAACTCTGTCAAGATGTTAATCTAAACAAACTTATTCAATAGAAAACAATGCAATAAATCATGATAAAAAAGATGAGTGAAGAAACCTGATTCATATTGTAAAGGGCCTCTACCATTTCTGTGGACCTATTACGCACTTCAAAAGCAACCTGAACACAAACAAATAATTCAAAATAAGCATCAAAATTTGAAATAAAGTTAAAGAATGTGTCAATAAGATGAAGTAGCAGCTATGAACGAAACATCATAAAATATGGTAGCATAAATAGAGATGAGCCGTAAGATATTAAGTCGCAATGCAAAATAATATATGCCTTCTTCCAGTCTCTTCCATAATGTCGATATGCATTGTAAAAACGCTGAAGTTCCTCATTGCTCCATCGAGGTCCCAACTTCTGGGCAGAAAAATGAAACAGAAAATAAAATTAAAAAGAGAATATGAGATCAAACAGTCAATAAAAATATAATATCTACCAAGTTAGCTTTGCAAAAAACAAGAAACACCTTTTCCAATACATAAAGAGGCACATTATTAACAAGTCCATGTCCACAATGGATGGGTCAATCTGAGCCCAAAATCAAACTACTGGACTATACTATCAATCTTGTTCTTGACAAAGAACATAAAAATTCTCACCTCAAGCACTCGTGGCTTATGTCTGAATGAATTTCTGGCTTCCTTTTCAGGTGAGACCTCATTTAAAAACCGCTTATTCACACTTTTTTTCCTTGTTGGAGCCATTAAAGACTCGTATCTACAGGCAATCATAACATGTCATTCATGTTGCTTAATTCTGATAGCATTCACCTCACTATCTACAGCAGGATGAAGTTCGTTGAACAGACATCAGCAGTAGAATCCAGAAGACACGCTGAATAGAGCCATGTATGTGTAAACATGATTACAGGCATGTAGAAGTATTAATAAATAATGAATTGCCGGCAAATCCTATAAGCTCTTTCAACCGATTAAAGCACATGAATGCATAATCTCCAAAGTGAAATGCAGTGCAGTGACATCCCACGTGGAAGGGGAAAAAGGAAGCAAACGGTTGAAAACGAATATCAGAAACACCTTTAAACCGGGCAGGTTCACTAAATTGATGGGAACTCCCAATTTTCTCTGGAAGCTCTTTCAATCGATTAAAGCACATGCATGTACAAATCTGCAAAGTGAAATGTAGTGCATTATCCGGCGCGGAAGGGGAAAAAGGAAGCAGCAGTTGAAAGCTAATGTCAAAAACACCTTTAAGCGTAAAAAGGTTTCTATAAACCAACTCCGTCCGTCAAAATATGGCATACTATTAAATCACAGGCACCCACAAAGACCTCGAATTTTCAAATTCTACAAAAACAAGCCCAACCGGCCAAACTAAAAGTCAATTCAAAATGCTGCTTTTAAAAAATATAACAAAGAGGAAAATAAGAAGACAAGAAAAACGATAAGAAACAGAGCCTGAAGCAGACTCAGAGCCAAAAGCTCCAAACTTCTAAAACATCGAAAACCCATAAAACACGAGGTTGCACTACAGAAACCCAAAAGAAAACACAAACTTAGAAAACTTGAGAAACCCACTTCTAAGAAAATCCGAAAGGCATTTCAATAAAAATAGAAACTTGAATGCGGTCCAAATTCACCTTGTATCTGTAAAATCCAACAAAAAAGGAAAAAAAGCTGAAAATTGCACCGATTACAACCCTAATTCACAGATCCAAAAGTGCCAACTTACAGATACAGGCATAAGCGATGTGGGACTGAGTCACAGAGACAAATAAAGATTTCATGAGAGAGAGAAAAGAGTCGAACTTTGTTTTGCTTTGAGGGTTGAGATAGTGAGTTGTAGAGAGAAGAGAGAGGAAGAGTTTCAAAGTGAAAGAGGCGCCTTTAGAGAGAGAAAGCAGTGGGTTGCCGCGAAACTTGAATAAAAAGGTAGCTTGTCCAATGGGATTTTTCGGTTTTGATTTACCTTGCGTTATTAGGTTTCTGTGTGTAATAGGGGTTGGGTTTAGTGGTTGCCACATACCGTACACGTGCAATCATAAGAGTTTTTGCGGTCTGATCTTGCGGTTGCTTGTCGAGGTTTAATGAGATAACCACACTGGATAATATTTGAAAAATTTTTGCCACACATCCTTCGTTTTATGCCCGATACTTTCCAAAACATGTAAACTTCAATGATTTCCAAGGCTACTAAGACCAATCCTACGGTCCCGAGAAGTCCCCCAAGACAGAGTAAGGTGCTCAGTCTTATCCAGGTCTTGTTTGTTTGGTAACTAATAGTAAGAAAATCACAGTATAATTTTTATTTCTCAATTTTTTACTTGTATGATTAATACGGAAAGTGTGAATATAAACTGGAATGAAATATGAAAAATAAAAGTTAAATAGTAAAGGAGATATTGTTAGAAAATAATATTATTAAAATATTACAAGGATATTAATTCCTATTAAAATGCTAAGAGCCTTGATAGGCTATTATAGTGCATATATGAATTGCATAACAAATATTCAGTCTTAGTTCATTGGTATGAATATGAAAGAGAGGTTTTAAGTTGTATATGGTTATGTAATTGTTATAATAAGGGAAAATTATCAAATACAAGTTAAGATGTTTCTTATTAACCTTGAATAAGATCTATAAAACGTTCCTTTTCACCAAGAAGACTATTATAAAAGTTCATATTCACCCGTCAAGGAATATATTATATGGAAGTTTCCTCTTTAACAACATAGAAAGTGGATGAATAACTACAAACTAATTTTTTTTTCTCTTTCCTTTACTCTTATTGTGATTGAATTATGATTTCATCTATGAATTTTTCATAATAATTTGTTATAATAGAAATTTTATTCATTAGTGTTAGTCCTTAGTGGCACCCAAAGGAGGTGGTGAATTAATGGTTTTATAAATTTAACAAACTTTTATATCTAACATATTTAATTAACAACAATCAATATATGTAAGAATAAAGGGAATTAATATAACTTAATCAAATAATTGAACAATAATTAGAAAAGATAAGGAAGAAAGAATGCAAACAGAATGATAGTGGTTTGATAAATAATCCTTGCCTACATCCACTTAGAAGACTCTTCTTAGAAATTCACTATAATTCTTCTTTCAAGAAGAAGAATAACCTTTGTACAATCTTTTTTAACAATAAGAAACCCTTTTACAATCTTCTTCAAAGGAGAAGAGG
>JANQAP020000137.1:872182-892788 GCA_026874005.2 Erythroxylum coriaceum
GTTGGTTAGTGAAAAGGACTTTTTTGAAATTAATTAGTTTTCTCAACTTTATCAATATTGTCGTTCTGATTATTTTGTAATTTGTAGCTTACTTATAGGCTACAAAAATGAAATTGGGCATCATGGGTGCAAGCAAGCCACTCATAATTGATCCTAGCTAACTTTTAAAGGATGGGCTAGAGATAGAAAAACCAACGAGAAATTAAGATGAACCCCTCCTTATAGAAGACAAAGAAATGAAGAAAGAGGGTGAGGAAAAAGATGAAAACCTCCCATATTATCTGCTAGATCTTGGTATACCATGCTTAAACATCAAAAAAGCATTAGTAGATGTCTATGAAGAGAAAATTGACTTTTAATTAGTAATGACCAAGTGACATCCAAGACGAATGATGTATTAAACAATTCGAAGGTGGTTGACTCATTCGGGAGAATTCAAGTGTTTGAATCTTTAAAAGAGCAAAAGGAAGAAGAACCGATGACAACGAACATCAACTTTGATGAAACTATAGAAGTCTCTATTCGTGAAGCAAAAGAAGAAGAAGAAAAAGGGGTGGCAAAGGAAGAACAAGAACAACTCACCCTTTTGCCAAACAAACTGCTAAACTTAACAGAAGATTCAAGGAGTTTCATTATTCCCTATTTTATTGACAGTTGGTTAGTGAGAAGGACTTTTTTGAAATTAATTAGTTTTCTTAACTTTATCAATATTATCGTTCTGATTATTTTGCAATTTGTAGCTTACTTATAGGCTACAAAAATGAAATTGGGCATCATGGGTGCAAGCAAGCCACTCATAATTGATCTTAGCTAACTTTTAAAGGATGGGGTAGAGATAGAAAAACCAACGAGAAATCAAGTTAAACCCCTCCTTGTAGAAGACTAAGAAATGAAAAAAAAAGATGAAGGAAAAGATGAAAACCTCCCATATTATCTGCTAGATCTTGGTATACCATGCTTAAACATCAAAAAGCGTTACTAGATGTCTATGAAGAGAACATTAACCTTTGAATACTAATGACCAAGTGACATTCAAGATGAATGATGTATTAAACAATTGGAAGGAGGTTGACTCATTCAGGAGAATTCAAGTGTTTGAATCTTTAAAAGAGCAAATGGAAGAAGAATCGTTGACAACGAACATCAACTTTGATGAAACTATGGAAGTCTCTATTCATGAAGCAAAAGATGAAGAAGAAAAGGGGGTGACTAAGGAAGAACAAGAACAGCTCACCCTTTTACCAAACAAACTACTAAACTTAATAAAAGATTGTTTAAGTTTCATTATTCCCAATTTTGTTGATTATTGGTTAGTAAAAAGGACATTATTGAAATTAATTATTTTTATCAACTTTATCAATGCTGTCCTTCTGACTATTTTGCAATTTGTAACTTACTTATAGGTTACAAAATTAAAATTTGTCATTATGGGTGAAAGCAACCCACTCATAATTGATCCTACTTGAGTTTTAAAGGATGGCGTAGGGCTAGAAAAATCAGAAATCAAGTTGAACCCGACCTTGTAAAAAACTAAGAAATAAAGAAAAAGGATCAAGAAAAGGATGAAAACCTCCCATATTATCTGCTAGATCTTGGTATACCATGCTTCAACATCGAAAGAGCGTTTGTAGCTATCTAGAAAGAGAACATTATCCTTCGAATTAGTAATCACAATATGACAATCAATAGGAATGATGTATTAAAAGCAGTTCAAAGAAGGGTGACTCATTCAGGAGAATTGATGTGTTAGAATCTTTAAAAGAGCAAAAGGAAGAAGAATAGATGAAAACGAACATCGAGTTTGAAGAAGCTATGAAAGTCTCTATTCGTGAAGCAAAAGAAGAAGAAGAAAAAGGGGTGGCTAAGGAAGAACAAGAACAACTCACCCTTTTGCCAAACAAACTGCTAAACTTAACAGAAGATTCAAGGAGTTTCGTTATTCCCTATTTTATTGACAGTTGGTTAGTGAAAAGGACTTTTTTGAAATTAATTAGTTTTCTCAACTTTATCAATATTGTCGTTCTGATTATTTTGCAATTTTTAGCTTACTTATAGGCTACAAAAATGAAATTGGGCATCATGGGTGCAAGCAAGCCACTCATAATTGATCTTAGCTAACTTTTAAAGGATGGGGTAGAGATAGAAAAATCAACGAGAAATCAAGTTAAACCCCTCCTTGTAGAAGACTAAGAAATGAAAAAAGAAGATGAAGGAAAAAATGAAAACCTCCCATATTATTTACTAGATCTTGGTATACCATGCTTAAACATCAAAAAAGCGTGAGTAGATGTCTATGAAGAGAATATTAACCTTTGAATACCAATGAGCAAGTGACATTTAAGATGAATGATGTATTAAACAATTCAAAGGAGGTTAACTCATTCAGGAGAATTCATGTGTTTAAATCTTTAGAGGAGAAAAAGGAAGAAGAACAGATGACAACGAACATCGAGTTTGACGAAGCTTCGAAAGTCTCTATTTATGAAGTAAAAGAAGAAGAAGAAAAAGGGGTGACTAAGGAAGAAAAAGAACAACTCACCCTTTTGCTAAACAAACTACTAAAGTTATTAGAAGATTGAAGGAGTTTTATTATTCCCTATTTTATTGACAGTTGGTTAGTGAAAAGAACATTATTGGAATTAATTGGTTTTTTCAACTTTATCAATATTGTTCTTCTGATTATTTTAAAATTTGTGACTTACTTATAGGCTACAAAAGTGAAATTGGGCATCATGGCTGGAAGTACGTATTAATTAATATTCGATTGACTGGTAAGAGGTTATCGATAAAAAAGATTTGTCTAAGTCATTTCCTTTTTTTGTCCGAGTTACTTCCTTTTTTGTCCAAGTTACTTCTTTTTATTTTCTAACTCACTTCCTTTTTTCTTTTTTTATCATAAATTTTGAAATGGATTGGATTGAGAATATGATAAATCCGGCAACCCACTCATAATTAATCCTAGTTGAGTTTTAAAGGATGGGGTAGGGCTAGAAAAATTAGTGAGAAATCAAGTTGAACCCCAGCTTGTAGAAGACCAAGAAATGAAGAAAGAGGATAAAGAAAAGGATGAAAACCTCTCTTATTATCCGCTAGATCTTGATATACTGTTTTTAAACATCGAAAAAGCAATTATAGATATCTTTGAAGAGAACATTATCCTTCAAATTGGTAATGACCAAGTGACATTCAATAGGAATGATGTATTAAAGAGTTCAAAGGAGGGTGACTCATTTAGGAAAATTGATGTGTTCGAATCTTTAAAAGAACAAAAGGAAGAAGAACAGATGACAACGAACATCGAGTTTAAAGAAGCTATAAAAGTCTCTATTCGTGAAGCAAAAGAGAAGAAGAAAAGGGGTGACTACGGAAGAATAAGGACAACTCACCCTTTTACCAAACAAATTGCTAGACTTAATAAAAGATTCAAGGATTTTCATTATTCCCTGTTTTATTGATATTTGGTTAGTGAAAAGGACATTACTGAAATTAATTGGTTTTCTCAGCTTTATCAATATTGTCCTTTTGATCATTTTGCAATTTGTAGCTTAATTATAGGCTACAAAAATGAAATGAGTCATCTTGGGTGGAAACAACAACTCATAATTGATCCTAGTTGAGTTTTAAAGGATGAAGGTCGAGCTAATGACCATAACTCAGCACGTTTTGTAGTTAGATTTAAATTGCTATGTAGTTAGGTTTATCTTAAATTTTAAAATGGTTTTGATGATATGGAATTGTTGGATTACTAACTCTCTTATTCTCTTTGAAGCAATTATAAAATTAGGTAACAATGTCAGGTGTCAAGTTCCTTTGGTTTCAGACACCGACATCACCTCATCTACCTTAATCACCATAATGGTCATGTTCTAACCCTTTCTCCTTTTAATTTTGTCTTTATGTTTTGTTTATATTTTCATGATTATTTTATGTTATGTTATTTCTGACCTTATATGTTTGAATGTGTCCTTCTCATATTGAGGACAATGTCTTGTTCACGTGTGGGGAGTATTATGTGTTTTTACATTGAGTATGAATTTTGCATTGTGTATGCTAGTTTATTTAGGCTTGAATATGTAAATTATATGAATGTAGAACTGACTAGGATTTAACAGGATTAATTTAGTCGTGATTGTAACACGCCACTAGCATAGGACATATGCTCGAAATTCTTGAGAATATCTGAACACATACCCTATAGGAATGGCATGTTAAAACAATCATAGTCATTTAACATGGCATCATACACATCAGAAGTAACCATAAAAACAACTTATCTCATTTCATTACCAAAACATGTTTTACATTGTTATTTCATTACAAATCATTCATTTATTTATGTTACAGAAACCATTTGAGATCACAGTATTTTAAACAAAAGACTCTATATGAAATGAAAACTATACAAAGTACTCTATCTAAAATCCTCAGATGACAACTGACCAGACCTTTGAGCATATTTTGATCCAAAATGGGTAGTACTAAAGTTCAGTTAGCTTGCTCTACTAGCAAGGTCTCCTAAAAATCAACGTTGCACTTTTGATGAGTTTTGTGAACTCAGTGAATGAACTATCATCGATGTGTTCACTCAAAACAGAACAAACATATATATATCAATGAATAACATTAAGCTCAATCAAAGTAACGCTTCATTCAGAGCTATAACTAATATTCTACAATTTGTATCATAATACAAGAAGCATTTAAAAATACAATCACTTTTAAGTCATTCCAAAGGTACATTCTGAATGCAAGAATATCATGTAATAATTTCAAAACATAACACTCAGTTGTCACAATTCTTTATATCACCATCAAAGTCATAAGCATTTCTCCATATCAACACAACATAATTCAACATTCATTTGCAATCCATATCATGAACACATTTAAAGATACAAATGAAAAAGAAAATGAGACTCATTTCATTTTAACTTTGTTGTGACCAAGTGCCTATTTCACTGTCCTATATTCGATGTAGATACCAGACTCTTTTTAGTACTGTCCTGTATCCGTTGTGGATACCAGCTCATTAATCGTTGAGCCTGAGGCTCTGATGTGCATAACTGAGCTTAAAGCTCTTTTCACGTTAGCTACTCTGGTCATAACTCCTTTATGTGAATATGCATCATGTAATGGAGTAGAATAACTCAAATAATAGATCATCAATCACTTTCAGTCAACGAGCACATTCAATTTTCGCAGTTCATCAGATCTAAGTCTAGCATTCAACAAATAGTTAAGCATTCAATTTCCTTATTCACATTCAAATCATAAACACTCCCAATACAATCCCGAATATCGAACTTCTAAGACAATCAATTGTTTGGAATCAATAATATGACAATTGTATCAATATCAATTCCATACAGAGGAATTAAGTTTAATCCACACAATTTGAACAGAACACATTACCAATCAAAATCTGACATCTAGCTTACCCACTATACATACAATTCCAACAGAAGCATAAATATTTGAGTTTACAAAACTAGGTTAACTCACAATACACTCCAGTTAGTTATTGCCTTGACGTGCCAGCAATGTCTGGATGGTGTCGGTCGATGTGTGTCCCTAAATCAAAGAATACACACGTGTACACATTACTAATTGATCAATCAAATGAATGCTTAAAGTTACACATGTATATGTATCATGTTTAATGCATGCTTAATTGATTATTCTGGGTATGAAATCTTATTCACAAATCATACTTATACATTCATCATAGTTTGAGCATCATTTAGTTTGTAATTAGGTTTATTCCTTAATACAATTTATCACTTTCAATTCATCACTCTCACATTTATCACTCTTTTTCTTAGGATTATACACTCTCACAATTTCCTAGTTCTCATTCAATCATTCCTAATTCATCACTTACATACTTTAAATCACATTACATTCATTATAACATCTTTATATCATTATCAACTCATATTTTACACTCACGCAATTGGTAATTTATATCTGAAATTTTAACAAGCTATATCTATACATTCACCAAAATTTTCCAACAACACATACTCATTCATTCACCCAATTCTCATTCATAAATACCCTATGATCTTCAATGCTCATTCATCCATACCTTATACACATTTCTCATTTTCTTCAATTCATGTTTGTATTAAAATAACTCATTTATTCCATAAACAAGTAAAAATTTCCAGATTTGAACTCATCCTCATCAAAACAATCCATTTTATTTAAGTTATGACTTCAAATAACTATATAAACTTATCAAGATATCTTCTTGCGAAACTATTTCATGGAAGCATTAATAAGACATCAATAATCATTTTTCATGTTTTATACTTTGACTAATTCGAGCTTTAAAGTCCCCAAAAATTAGGATATAACATAAGGTTCCTGTATAGGATTCTATCACAGGTAGTCTTAGCGAAACAAGTATAACTCAAGCTTTAGTCACTATTTTATCAAACCAATTTCAAAGAGGTCACGGTAAGACTTGTATCTACAACTTTCATTCTTTGCATTTCTTTAAAGTCATGCCATAAAGATATGTAAAATAGGCTGAAAAAGGAAGATAAAATTGAAACCACAATTTTGACGTATAACTCTAATCTTCCAAATGTTTTTTTAAGATAGATTTTTGGGTCAATTCTGTATGACCATTATGCCTAGCAAATGATGCATTTAGGCAACACTTTCTGATAATCAAATGTTCCACAATGTCTGAAGTTTCTAATGATATCAAATTCATGCATTTTGGTTTAGTATTATGCAAGTTATAATCAAATGATTACAGATTGTTCTCATAACACAACAGTACATAGTTATCAACTTCAATCCAAATTTTAGGACTCTTATGGATAGATTTCAAATTCTATTCCTCAATGAAAAATGTAGCCATAAGTTTACTCTACATCAAAATTCATCCAATTTGGATATTCATAGATCAAGTTATAGCCAAAATACAGATGTATGTTCAGTAAAACACTTCGTATAAAATATTCCAGCACGCTTCATCATCAACCTTACATGCAATTCATTCCAATTTAAACATCATTCTTATACCATTTAACATATTATAAAGGTTAGATTGTTATTTATCTTTTAGGTTTCCAACTCAGCTCAAAATTACAGATTCACTAAGCCTGTAAGCATGCAAGACTCATCACAAACTTAAGATGGAAATAAGGTGTTTTTGGATAGCAAGATGAAGGTAACTTTCAGCTATTTTTCTTGGCTATTTTTTATAAGGTAAAAAGCTGGTTTTGGTGCAGCAATTTGGCTAGGGTTTAAGCAAAATTTTAGAGAGAAGAAGGAGCAATTTGGTGAAGGAACAGAAGGAAAGAAACAGCAAAACTTTGTTGTAGAAACTTGCTATATCACATGGTAGGTGTCACCATTACAGCACAACAATTTTCCTAAGGCATCTCTTACATTTGTCCACTCAAGATGCTACCACTACTCCACTCAAGATGCTACCACTAGTCAGTAATTAAGTAGTCCACATGTCACTCCAAGATTGGTCCACTTGTCACACAATAATTTGTCCATTAGTCAATTAATTACTAGTCTATTTGTCACACATTTAAGCTACCAAATGTCACACTTCCATTTGTCTCTTATTTCTACATTATTCCTTAGTCTAAAATACTCCAAATTTTTGATAAATTTCTAAAATATCTAAAATGTCACCAAAATGTGAAACTAATTCGAATACACACCAATTTAATTTTCAAGACAATTAATCCATAATTCACACTTTAATCACATTAAAATCACCTATATCCAAAAAATGTCAATAAATGCATGTACAATTATTTTCATGAGTGACAACATTATTCACATGTATGTGCATGCCATATAATGCATGAAATGTACTTTTAAATTCTCAATAAACTCTCATATATAGTATCTTAGGGTTCTAACCCTAATAATGGGATAATGGGATGTTACAGTGAACATAGTCTTTTAGGTTGCAAAGATCTATTAGCTCGTGAAATTAGCGATCTAAGTTACTTAGGGCTAAATATATTGGTTAATAAGGATACGATATTAGTCTACTCACCCTAGGAAGTTACCATATTCATTTATAATTTTAGGCCAATAAAATAAGTGGCATTACTAGTACTTTTTGACGAGAATGATTAGCAAAAGCAATAAGGTTAGCAAAATAATCTGTTTAAAAAAATGTGTGTATAAAATTCAATGAAATAACTATTCTACTGGCCTTCGAATTATGAATATAGATAGTAGCCAGTTGAGAATGTGAAGTAATTGAGTAACCAAATCTACATGCATCACAAATGTGTGCCTTCGTGCCAAATAGCTATAATGACATTCCAACTAAGCCATTTAATAACAATATGATCTAGTTGAGTAACTGGATTGACATTTATAAAAAATGTTTACCTTCGAGTAAAAAGACTAGGTTCATTTCTTTAAATTTTAACAAAAAGAAAGTTTTCAAATAAAAACCTACCAAACTTGTTAGTAGCTTGATTTTTCATGAAAACCTACTTAAGAATAGCTACACTTTTGATTTGATCAAATGATTATCAATGTGTGTTTTGCAAGTGATAAGGTGAATAGACTTAACACTAAAATTTTGATTAGTTTTTATATTTAGTCTAAGGTACCTAGATATAGATTTCACATGTTAAAATTTTGTTTCGTTAAATCTAATACCATTGCCTCATTATCGCATTTGCGTGTTTTATATTTTGACTATTAATGATTGTTTTTATTTTTTATTTGCTTGAGAACAAGCAAAGGTTAAAGTGTGGGTATGTTGATAGGTGCAGATTGCATCATATTTTTGGAGGTAGTTTAGTGTGTGTTTAGTTGTTAATTTAATTATTTAGTTCATGTTTAGGTTAGAATTGTGTTAGTTAGTAAATATTTGTGTTTTAAGTGTTTTGTAGGTTGGAACATGATGTTGAGCTTTAATTTTATGTTTATGATGTGCCTTGATGTGTTTGTTAATGTTTTAGGGCAATTGGAGGAGATTCAGAGAAGACTCATGAAATAATCCAGGGCTACAATTATGGTAAATGCCAAGATCGTGATAGAAGCAAGAGCAAGGAGCCACAATCGAGGGGAATACGCCATGATCATGATAGAAGCTAGTGTAAGGAGCCATGATCGTGAAATTATGGGACATGATCGTGATAAAAGCAAACAAACTCCCAGCCACGATCATGCCATTAAGGGCTAATATCATGGCCTGCATGACTGATATACAAATAGCAGTCCTGAATTGAGTTTTCAAGGGATTTTTCAGACCTTTTGGACTTGGAAAACACCTTAGGGTTGCCTTAATTGGAAATACTATATAAGACTTAATGACGTAACTCTAGGGGAGCTTCTACATTTTGCCACTTTTGGAATGTTCAAGAGAGAGAGAAAAGAAGAGATAGAGAGAAGAAGAAAAGGTAGAAGAAATGGGTCCTGACGCTGCTACTTCCCGAATTAGGTGGTCTCCTAATGCTGCTGCCTTCTTGGATTGACTGATCCAAGCTCTATTTCCTTTCCATTTCATTTTTGGTCCTTTAATGTATAAGATAGAAACAGATTGTATGATGATGGGTTTTGGATTTTTGACTATGTTCTAACTCTTCTTTCGGGATTTTATTTTCATTTAATGCCAATATAGTCGATTTTGTGTTTTATTGATTAGGTGTTATGATTAACTTCAATTTGTGCATATTTCGGTAACAAACTGAGAGGGTAAGTTGGATAAAAATGACTGCATTGGGTTAGTGAGAGTTAGGTGATCCAATAAACCAAGCAATTAATCATATCAATTTTTGTGCGTAGAGAGATCCTATATAAGACCCAATAGTTTAGTAGAGGGTTTTCAATCTAATTTTAATTATAGGTCTTTTGTAATTGAGAGATTACAAATTCCATAATTTACTTAGGGTTAATGATTTAGGGGGCGGGATTATAACTTGAGAGAGAATAATTCACCCTACAATAGTCTAGAACTGACACCCTGTTAACACACAGTTGACTAGGTTAGCATTAGTGATAGGTAAAATCCCGTCTCTCATAACTTAATAATTTCTCTTGATTAATTTCCATAGTGACCTTTTGTGTTGCTCAATTTCAATTCTTATTTTATGTTAATTTCTTGAGTTGAATTCCTGCAATCAAATTCCCATGTTTATATTCTTGCTTCATTTTTAATTTCATTTTATTAATTTCCAAGCCTTAGATAACCTAGGATTATATTAGTTTACCATCCTCGTGGGATCGACCCTTTAAATACTATAACTTATGACCCATCCACTTGCGGTAATTAAGGGTTTTAAATTGTAAGACTCAACACCTCGATCATTTAGAAATGGATGCCTTTAACTTTCCCTTTACTATTTTGGCTTATGAATTACTTGCCAATGTCCTTATAATTTCCTCAACCTTTTTAACGATCTTTGTATAAATAATACCTTGAGTTGCAATATTTATTAAATTTTGACATGTCAATGTAAGGCCTTCTTAAAAAAATTATATCACTAGCTACTAGGAATACTGTTGATAAGGGCATTGACTAAGCATAGCTTTTTATCTCTCCTAAGCTTTATAGAAAGCTTTTATTTTGTTATATGAAAAGCTTTGAATCTACATCCTTAACTTAGTGGTCTTATATAAAGGGGAAAATCTCAATATGAATGCATTATAAACCTGGTCCCACTCTTTAAAAGAGTCTACTTTAATTGAGATCAACCATATCTTTTCTCTATCTCTAATGCAATACTAAAAGTAACCCATTTGAAGATTTTTTTTGTAAGGTCATTCAATTGAAGTCTTTAGATCACTAAATAAAACTCTTTTATGAATATGATCATGCCTTTCCTAGGTGATCCACTAAAGGTCGAGAGCAAATGGATATGTATTTGGTTAAGGTTATAGCTCCTTTCCCTTTGACTTACCCTAATATATGATGAACTTATAGTAAACATAGGAAATTGGATGTCCTCCATACATATATTTTGTGACTACTACTCTATATCCATAATTATATTTTCTTGATTTGCAACCATATCCTCTCTCCTTGAGATTCTATTATATCTATAGGTTCATTCAATTTTAAGGTCAAATTGAAGTTGGTCATCTAGGATGTCACTTTTGAGTTACCTATCTTGTATCAACTACCTAAAATAAATGAAAGAAAGAAACATAAATAAAATAAACTAAAGTAAAAATAAACTTAGATTAATAAAAATGACAAAACTAGGTGCCTCAAAATGGTGCTAAAAACTGATTGGTTGAATGTACAAACATATAGTAGCAAGTTATCAAACTAGAGTACTCTAAAAGTATTGATTCCACTGGAAACTATATAAATATATTTATTAATCCTAATTAGACAATAAAACTAAACAAATAAAAGATTATGGATGATTGTTAACTTGCTAAGCTAATAAGAACACTATAAATAAACTAACTGAGGGAAAACAATAACTTAAATGTTAGGGTTTGGGATTCATTGTAACACATTTCAAATTATAAAAAACCTTCAAAAAGTTCCCTAAGTTAAACGTAAGACAAGTATTTATAGTGATGGTTATAAAAATAGAGTTCTAAAATATTTAAACTAAACAAATAATATGTCCTCAAAGTTATGTATGAGAAATGGCATTATATCACCATCAACACTAACACTAGTTTTGTTTTAGAGCTTTAATCCATAATAAATTAAGATGAATCCAATATTAGTCTAAGATCTACTCTAATGCTAATCTTGTTATATTATTCAACTTCTCAAACCTTCACAAAAGAGAAATGCTTGTCTCCATGCATTTCCAACAACTGTTGTGTCTTGTTTCACCAACTTCACCAATTTTTTATATCTTGAGATTAGAATTGATATTCGATATCTTCTATAGAGTTATTTTTTCATCTTTTTATATTCTAAATATCTAAAAAATTTCCTATCAATTTGTCATTTTCTTTTATGAAAAGTCTTTTAATGTCTTACTTTATTATTCTTATACCAAACATTATAATAGAAGCTTTTAATGCAATAATATGTAGTTATTTATGATAGTTTCAATAAAAAATGTAATATGGTCAATATGGGCTGTCTAGTTGGAAAAAATCATTTAGGGAAAATTTTGTTTATGATGAAAATCTCATGGTTCTATGTTTTAAAGGTTAAGGAACATATTAAGCTTTCGTTAGGTGCCTATAAATGATAGGACATAGATAGAAATAAGGTAGAGCCATTCTCAACTCAAGATTTATTTACTAACTTTAAGAAATGTCATAATGCAAACCTTGTCCTTTACCTTATTTATGTGTTGATATAAGGGATACCATTATTAGTTTAAGCTCTATTTGTCTTGTTTTGCCTATAATAAAATCCCTTATCATCTCTATTTCTAGTCATAACTTTGTTTGTCCTATTACTTATATAGGATTATAGCAAAAGTGGGATTATATAAGTAAGACTAAGTTCCACCAAGTATAAATACAATAATATGACTACTAAGTTCTGTTATATGGGAGAGTTTTCCATATTTCAATGTTGGTTAGTTATTTTGTTTAATTTGTTTCTGGCTACTTTTCCTATTAGTTAATACAATGACGCATAGCTTTAAAAACCTTAAATTAACTTATTTGGGAGTGATCATAATAATCTGGATGTAATTTTTAGGTTTATGATAAATTTTTATTTGTTTTTGAACTCTTCTTATCTTTGATGCCACCAATTTTGTATTAAAGCTAGATTCCGTCTAAGCATTCTTTCACATGCCTATAACTAGGAATGGTCATTCATATAACTCTATAGAACAAGGAACTAACAATCTAAGTTTATTAAACCTAACTATTAACCCAAACACTCACCCAAATATCAACCAAAATGTAAATTCAAGCCATATGTCAACCAATTTTTAGAAGTAACTTGATCATGTTTATAAAACCTTGGGTGCCACCCTTCATCGATTAGACACTATTAAAGATTATTATTTTTTGGTGAAGGGTGAGGAATAGTATAAAGTGAATAAACATTGATGGAAATGAAAGTGGTAAGAAGGGGATACCAATTCGTGGGACCAGACACTGAAGGCAACAACACTAGCTTGTGCCTACTTCATAAAGATCTTCAATGGATGAATTAACAAAGAGGATAAAGGTTAACGCTCCTAACTTGTTCAAAAGATTGAGTCCAAATGACTTTCATAACTAGATCATGACTTTAGAAGCTTACTTTGATTATTCCCTTTTTTTAAAGATTGGAAGGTTAGATTTATTAAGTTAAAGTTAAAAGGACTTACCCATGCTTGGTGGAGCAAAATCAAGGACTAACTTCATAAGATAAGCCAATTACCAATAAAGGAATATGAAGAGATGCCAGTTAATTATAAGCAACTAACATAGAAGAAATGCTACAATGGAGCTAAGGTCACAAAACTTCTACATAAGAGTATGTCGAATAGTTTTATAAGCCCATAATTTGAAGCAAGGCTATTTAGATGAAAGTGTAGACATTGACTTGCTTCTTGAATAGGTTGAAATTAGAGATTCAAAAAGGAGATTATCACTTTTAAGGCCTAGAACATTAAAATGGCCTATTAATTTGCTTTACAATTAGAATGGTAGTCACAAGTAGGAGGTTTTTGAAGGATGCAAGAATGCTTCATTTAGCTTAACAAAGAAAATCACATTTGAAATTTATCCAATGGTATAATTATGGATAATAAAAGAAAAGAAAGAATGCAGAGTAATAGTCCTTAATACTATAAATGTAAGGGGTATAGCCACTTTGCTGTTATGTAACCAACCAAGGATCAACAAGTGACATTGTGAGAGAAAAAGAGAAAATTATTAGAGAAGGGGATGAGTTAAAGATGAAGATTTAAAATTAAATAACTCTTTAACTAAAAAGAAACATTTGCAAGCCACCGATATGTGTTTTGATATTATTCAACACCTCCTTTCTGACCACTAAAAGTAAGAAGGTTAAATATGTAATGACTAGTAATAGAGAAACATCTTCTATATGTAAGTAATTTTTAAGCCAAGTCATAGTCAGATACAATTTTTTAATCCCTCACTTAGACAATATGTTGCATCAACTAGGCAAGGCCACTATTTTCACCAAACTTAAGCTATAAATTGGGTAACATTATATTCATTTATATCCCAACAATGATTGGAAGACAACTTTTAACACAAGGGATGACCTTCATAAATGATTAATTATACCATTTAAATGGTTAAACACCCTATTATTTGTATAAGAATGATGACCTAATCACTTAGGTCAATATTGGGAAGGTGCCTTTTGGTTTATTTGGGTGATATTTTTATTTTTGTACATTTCTTAACATATCATAAAAGACTTGATTGGAAAAATCCTAGAAGTTCTATAATGGGATCAATTTTACATCAATCTTACCAGGTGTTCCATCTGTAAGCCAAAGGAAACATTTTTAGGGTTCATTATATCTCATGAGGATGTGGAAACCGATCACAACAAAGTAACAACCATCTTGGATTGGCCTCCATTAAATTCATTTTTTGAAGTTAATGTATGATAGAGATACATTATTTTAACAATATTTTTTACAATATATTTCTTATATTTTGGATGATTTTGAAGGATTTGATACTTAATTTAGGAGGTATTATTATTAAAGGTCTTATTTGTATCTATATAAGGAAAGAGAGAAAAATTAGAGAAAATCATATCATATTAGAGAAAATTTGGAGGATTTGGAGAAGTACAAAAAGTATGGCACCTATATAAACCTATGTTAAGCTAGGTTAAAAAGTAATCACTTATGTTTCTCTAGTGCACCCTATACACCCCTATAATGCACCCAAGAATATGAACACAATATCATAAATGGTCCCAAGTAATAGACTATTTTGGCATTGTTATTTTTAAAGAATATGACCAATTACACATACTAGTGTTTATGTATGTTTACCTCATTAAAATTTAGGGTTTTTGTTTAAAAAACAAAGAGACAAAAAAAAGAGAGAGTTCTTTGGCTAATAAACATCCTAAAGTTACTTTAAAGCGATTTTGATTTTGATCCATAGTTCAATATTCTTTAAAGATATAGGAAGATTTTAACAATTTTTATTATTTTCATATTGATATTCTTTGTATGATTATGAACAAATTGAGATATAGATTTAGCTTGAAAAACACAAGATGTGATATATTTGATTCATTATTTCATTTAATGAAGTTCTAGTTTTTTTATGAATTATTCATGTTTCTATATTGATTGAATCAAAATAGTGAAAGTAAAAGATTTGATATTTGACTTATGCAATGAAATTCGAGAGAAAAGATGTATGTTTAGGTCACAACATGTATAAAGATGGCTAAACATGAGCTATTGGAGAGAAAATCACAAGATCAACCTAAGTTAGGTTAAAACCTATTAATAGAGTTCATAGAATAAATTGTATGGATTTAAAAGGGATTTTGGGAACTAACCTTTAAATTAGGGTTTATGTCTCAAAAGAGAATATGATCTAAATTAGGAATTCTTGCTGGTTTAAAAACTAGAATAATTCATTAAATCAAGGATGAAATCAAATATAATAAAGTCATATGGAAACCTAACCTAAATATAGTTAATACATTGGTTGATATACTCTTAATCATTATTTTCCTTTATCTTTTAGATTTTTTTGTCTATTTTATTTTCCTATCCAATTATCTGTAATGGTTGATCTAACTTGTTAAGTTTGTGGGATATGGGTAATTAATTGTTAATACTTGTGGTGTTGACCGGTACTCAATAGTGCTAACTAACTATATTATGTGCTTATAGAAAAAATGTAATAGGTTTTTGGCATCGCCTATAGAAATTAGGAGTCAATATTTGCAATTTTACAAATTAAATATACTATATCTTTTTATTTTTACTTTTGCTTTAATTTTATTATTTATTTATTAAAATTTCTTTATTCTCTCTCTTTTGCAAATCACTCCCTATATGCACAATTCTGACAATCTTGGGAATTTTATTAAGTTAAATCCTAAGATTAAAAGAACACTATACATAAGAAAAATACTTCAGAGAAGAACATAAGCTAAAGAAGCAAAGATGGCCAATGAAAATATAAGGTCATTAAAAGATTTTGCGACACAAAATGCATGGGACATCAGCTCAAGCATTATAGGGTCCAATATCAAAGCTATAAAATTTGAACCAAAGTCGTCCTTATTTTCTAGGGTACAAAAAAATTTGTTTAGAAGTTCATCATTTAAAGACCTTAACCTACATATATTGATATTTTTGGAGTATTGAAATATTTGAAGTTGAATGATGTGCCTCCTAATGCCATCAAGCTTTCTTTATTCCCTTTTTCTTTGAGAGATGAAGCTAGAGCACAGTTATCTACCCTACCAGCACTTGGTATCAATTCTCCCATGCTTTTTTGGCAAAGTATTTTCCTTTATGCAAGAAGAGGTAGATAAGAAACCAGATCACTACCTTTCCCTAAATGGAAGGTGAGTCTTTATACAAGGATTGAGAGAGATATAAGGAGTTAATAAAGTCATATTCGTATCATGAGTTAAAGATGTGGCTGATAGTTTAGACATTTTATAATGGAATGACCTACAACACCAAGATCCTGTTAGATTACACTACTAACGAGGCCTTGATGAATAAGATGCTAGAAGAAGCATACTGTTTAATTGAGCATATGGCTTAAAACTAACATCAGTAATCAAGTGATAAGGACACTGTTAAGAAGATGCCAGGAAAGTATGATCTAGATAATTTAAATCTTCTAGTTGCTAAAGTAGATGCTTTGTCTCAAAAGTTTAATCATATGAATGTTAGTGTTATCATTGCTACTAATATGGTTTATGACATTTGTGGATCCCAAAGACACTAGCTATAACTTTCCATTTGAGAAAACAATTTTTACATGTAAATATGTTAAATTCATTAACAGTCACAAGTAGAAGAATGATCCATTCTCAAACACTTATAGTCCTCGTTGGAGGAATCATCCTGCTTTCTCTTATAAAAATATGTTTAACTTTGTATCTCAAAATAGGCAACTGCCTGTTTCTAGCCTAGAAAATTTAATCACCTCCTTATAAACCAAACCTAGAATCCCTTACTATCTAAACTAGATAAAGTGAAGAATTTGAGCAGGAGATTAGGAAAGTCAACTACATGGTGGATTTGGTTGCTACATATAACATGATGCTTGAGTATTAAATAGCTCAGTATGCTAGTGTAGTTGTTATACCACTTGGTTAATTACTTGGCAAGGCAGTACTATAATGCTATGATGTTGAGTGATGATAAGCTAACTAAGAGCCCTAAGTTAGAGAAGATAGAGAATGAGGAAAACCAAGGAAAAAAGAAACCAAATATAAGGAGGAAAAAGTCTGAGAGAGAGAAAGAAAAGAAAGAATAGCCTAAATACATTCTCCTACACCTTATAAACCATATATATCATTCTTCCAAATGTTAATAAAGGCAAAGTTAGATAAGGAATTTGAGAAGTTTTGGGATATTCTTCAAGCAGTTTATATTAATATTCCTTTAATTGATGTTTTAAAGCAAATTCCTTATCATGTTAGGTTCTTAGAGGATAATTTACCTAACAAGAGAAGGATTGAGGAGTTTGAAGCTGCGATTTTGACTAAAAAGTGCAAATCTACATCTTATAACAAATTGTCTCCAAAGCTTAAAGATCCTGATAGCTTCTCTATCCTTTAGTGGTTTAAAGAGTCATTAGAGTGGACTAATAGGAAGGTGACATGTGTAGAGCATTAAAGAGTATAAAAAGAAAGACTTAAGACAAATTGCTTCGTTCTTTTTGTTGTAGTCATGCATGTCTAAAAACATAAAAAGAGAAGAGGAGAAGTTAAGGTGGCTTACGATCTAGGAGAGAAAAAGAAGAGGTCTGCCATTTTTCATTGGTTTTGAGTTAGAAGTGGAGAGATCTTGATTAAGAATAGAAGAGTACTAGTTACCTAAAAGATTGAAAAAAAAGGTGGTATATTTTCCTAGCTTACATTTTTAATTTTTGTGGGTTTTTATATAGGATGGATGTATTTAAGAAAAATGTTGATTTTTGACTTGTCATGGAGTATATAATGAGTTTGGAAGCATTTAAGGGTAGAAAATAATAAAATAAACTAAGAAATCAAGAATGAGAGGATCGGTCATCACTAGGGATTTTAGTGTGATTTGATTCAAAAATTCTATATTGATGTTTCATGATGTTCATATCATGGTTTTGATGTTAATGACGTAAAGAAATGAAAAGAAATTGATTTGGGAAAGTTTAATATAAAATATGTTAAGTTTAACCTTAAGCACATTTTTGGTATAAAATTATGGTAATCATGTAATGACAAAATGAATGTGATTATAGATGGTTATTAAGTGCATAAGTGATATTGGAATTATTAAATGAAGTGTTATGATATTATTTGGAAAATTGTGTATATGAATTGTTAAAATGGTTTATAATGTGTTTGGATAATGTTTGGTATGGATCTTAGGTAAATAGTGTTGATAAATTGGAAAGAAAATGAAATAATATATATATATATATATATATATATTATCTCTGTGTGTGTGTATTAAGGACAATTTGGCCTTACAAGGAAATGTAGTGATTGGTGTGAGTTGTTGAAGTTTGATTATGGCTATGGAGAATTGAATGGGGTGAGATAGTGTTTTGAAGAAATTGATATATTAGAATGGGTAAAAGAGAGTATTTAAGTAATTTTCAAAGTTAGACTTTGAGATGAAGAACAATAAGTTAGCTTACTGAAATAAACAAAAATACAAATAGCATTTGAGTTACGCGATTAAATACTAATCTCGAATTCAGTTAAATCGAATATATATTTTTATTACCTTATTTCCAAAATTATAAATAAATGCTTAAGCAAAATTCGGATTGTGTAGGTACAGGAGAGGCACAGAACGTGTGAGTGTGCTTGGCGATAAGTTTGCAAAAGCTGTGAGTGTATTTTAATTGTTTTATATGAATAATTTCTTTCAAAAGAATTGATAATATGTGACTTTATATTGTATGATTATGTGCTTTATGTGAATGAAACATTACAAGTGGATATTGCTACTATAAATGTATGTTTTAGCAATATAGGAATCAAAGTTTGAAAGTTGAATTTAATACGAATTGAAGTTACATTGAAATTATATTATTTGTTAATAAAAAGGAAAAGAGTTTTAGTTTAATGTTGAATCTCTCTTTAAGGATTATTGTCTTTATGCCTAAGGGCACCATACGGCAAAGAAGTTAGTGGTGGGCTATGTCCTGTAACTAAGTTCATCAGAATAATGATGCTGCCATAATTTACTTTATTAGTAACTAGAGAAATTTGATTTCAGAATGCATATATGTTTTAGTTCATTTAGCTCACTTTTACTTTCTATTTTCAAAATAAAACCTCCTAACTGCATGCTTAGGGGTTTCAATAGTAGGGACTCCACTATTTAAGTAGATAACTTTGTCACAAGCTACTATGTAGGTACTTTTTCCTTGTGAATATTTTTGGAAATATTGCATATCTTTGAACATGTTTTGGAATGTATATTTATGTAAAGAATGGATGTATATAAAGGTTTTTAAACGAAATGCATGAATATGTTTTATCTTTTTAAAGTTTATTGAAATGATTATGTTTTTTCTAAAAAATGAATGAATTGTTACTATAGTGGAAACTACTAGAACAAGTAAATCGAGTTCATGGCATTTAGCCTACATAAGGTTACAAAATAGCAAAGAACTAAAATATTAGGATAGACAGCCTAAAAGAGACATGTCTAATAAAGTATTCAAGATGTCATTTGCTTCTCATATTAATAGAAACAAGGTCATAGGCATTTCTGGCATATAGGTGAGCTCGGGCCATTTTAATGATCCTATCTGTGAATTGATATTTGTCTTCCCTTTTCGCTTTAAATCTTCTATTATTTCGTTCCCTTAGTGAATGATTATTGAGATTGTTTATGGGTGGAACTAAAATCCAAATGTTGTAATAGGGAATTTAATGTGATTAAAAAAGTGTTTTAAACTTTTACAAGGATTTTGAAAATTTTGGGGATGTTAAAATATAGTTATTGTGCTATCGAAATTTTTTATAAAATGATAAAAAACTCAACTACTTATATCTTTTTATGTTGAATTAAGCTTTTTGATAAAAAAAGGGAATAGGCTTAGTTGCATGGGAACTTTCCAGTTGGATCAGATTCTAATTAGAGGGCCACCGTCGGGTGTTGGGCAGTCTACTTAGTCATTTCAAGATAGGGGCTTGTTAGTATTGCTATCAAAGCCTGATTTTTAAAAATGGGTTGCCTACTTTTTGGTTTAATGTGTTTATATTGTTTTAAAAAGGAGGTGAACAATAATATGTTGTGAATTACATGCATATTGCTTCATAAATTAAAAATTTTACACATTTTCATTTTTTTCGAATACATATCATCATGCACAGACGAGTTCGTGGATGTCCCAAGGAAACCAATCTAACTACTCTTGCATCTGAGGCATCTCTGTTGGAGTAATGTAAATATAGTTCCCTAGAAAGCAAGTGTATTTACTTATAACTTAATTTTCTTCTAGTTACTTTTGTAATGAAAATATTTATTATTAATAAA
>JANQAP020000137.1:892888-905961 GCA_026874005.2 Erythroxylum coriaceum
TAAATCAATTGAGTGCATATGCTATCTTTGTAATGTATTCAAGTTCATATTTCATGTGTGTATATGCTAATGATATACATGTGAATGAATTGCAAATTCATGAATTCCAAGGAGAACTAATGCTCTAGCCCTTAATATGGAAATCAAGTTATTACATAATCAACCCTAGTTTATATAATATATGCGATAAAATAGATTCAAGGATTATTCTTTTTCATTTTATTAAAATTTCTTCATTTATTTATAGAAGAAAATTTAAAATCATAATAGAACATTTATTAATTAGATGAAACATAAGATTTATCTTTCCCTAAATCATTAAAGAAAAAATGATAGCGCAAAAAAACTCCATTACTAATAACTAAGAAAAGATCACTTTTATGGACTAGACTTTAATCCTTTTAATAGATTTAAAGGATTTTAGTTCTTCAAAATATCCTTGACATTTTTTTTATCTTCTTATTACTTACCTTTCTTATATTTTTCAAAGAAAAAAATGAACACTTACATGTGGTAAGTTACTTGATATCATTCACATTTTACTGGTTCAATATTTAATATAGATACATATTGCTCTTATATGTAATCTTCCTTATAAAATGAGATAGCGAATATAACATACTTAGTTTACAATGATAAGACATTTGTGTTAGTTTTGTCTATTAATAGTACAAGTGTTTAGTTAAACATGTATAGTCTATTCAATAATCTAAAACCACGATTCATGATTGACATATTTCATAAGTTGGTCAATTATGTAATAACTGCAAGTACATAATGTAGTTGTAACTAGTACCTACAAGTACAGGTAGATACTATGAAGATGATAAATACTAGTAATTACCCTTCCCTTATTATCTAGCATAAGGACTAATTTTAGTTTTTAATAAAGAAAATCAAACTAAGAAAATAAAATAAAATAAGTAATGAAATTGAACAAAAAATTCAAGAAGAAATAGGAAATTATTGCTATCGACTAATTAGTATATAGATTTCAAATCCCCCTAAACCCTTAAAAGATAGATCTTTTATTATACAATTGTTTTGATGATTTATTAGACTGTGGAGACTCCTATAGTATGCTAGTAGCTAACCTTGAGTCTACTAACAACTAATCCTAAAGTTTTTAATCGAATTACTTAGGTTAAATCCTAAAGGATTGCATTGTTGTTTTATAAATCCCTATATTAGGCTTGATCCTAATCCAGAAGATTTATGTCACCCTATCTCTAGGGTTGCAATCAACTCTTTCCATTTAACATGGATATATTCAAACCTAGGTTTCTCAATGGCTATGTATGAAATCAAATCATGGTCTAATACTTCAGAATGCTAGAACATAAATAAAACAAGTAATTGGATCGCAATCAATAAATCAATTAATTGCATTAATAGAACAATCGACACATGTTAAGGTATCAAAATAGGGTTCATCTAACCTAAATACTAAGTGGGCATTTAGTTACACATAATTGAACACAAAATCAAACATACATTGAAAGAAAAAAATTTAGAAAATAACGGGTTCATAATTCTAAATCTCCCTAATTTTCTTATATCAAGTATTTTTGTGATGTAGACGTGTGATTTTGTATTATGATGGATCTATCGATGATTCCTTAATTTTTTCCACTTCTCTAGTCTAAAATTGTTTCTTTTAGACGAACTCCACGTCTAGAATTGCCTCTAAATGTCTGCTCTCTTCATTAGCCATTGAACTTCTTTTTATATTAAAAAATAGGGTTTTTGGGACTTACACAGTCTAGTATAAGACTGTGTATCAAACCATATATGTCCAAAAATGCCTAAAATCGTGATTCTACACGACCTGGATAAATGCAAAGCCTGGATGCACGATGCATAACTTCTATGTTTTAATTCTTTATTTTACATCATCTATTAGTTCAAATTCATCTCCTTTAAATTCGTGAAAGTAATTAAAACCTATAAACACACTTGAAGCACATGAAATACCAAATATATAGTAAAAGTATAAAATATCAAGCGAAAAATCATCAAATATAAATTATTATCCTTTATGCATCTATCAAACATCCTTACACTTAAGGTTTTGCTTGTCTTCAAGCAAATCGTAATCAAAATTATAAATTTTACAACATCATTCCATCCTCAATTTCAAAAGGTCCATCACACTATACATCATCATGTCATATTGAGACAAATTAACATATACTTAGAGTCAAGTTGTCCTAAACTTAACTTCCTAAGCAATATTAATAGTAATCACATCAACAATACCATTGAAATCAAAAGCATAAATCTTTACACCCTCACCAAGATTTTGCTCAATGCACTTAAGTTTCAAGGGTAAAAAGTAACAAAAATCTTGATTAATGCACAGTAGAACTCTAACCATAGGCTTATAATAAAATCATATCTTCACCACTTATGTACAAACTAGAAACCAAAATCAAATAGGTTGTAATAGGGCTTAGGTATAGTATGAATGAGATAACAAAAGGGGTTATGTGAAGGAAATTTCCTTAAACATATATTACAAGACTTGTTTACAAGTATATATAGGTCCTTTCATTATAAATTCATTAGTGCTATATATTTATTTTTCTTTTTCTTTATTTTACTTATTTCATTATTTCATTTTTTCTTTTAATGCTTTTTTTTCACAATATTCATTTAGTACCACAATTCAAGAAATATTGGACCTTTCACAAATTTTAAGTCTCAATAATTAAATAATGTAAATAACCTTCAAGGCTTAAAACAGTAAAAAATTCTTCAAAAAAATAGGATAACGATTTATAGTTTGAGTTTAGACAATCAAAAAAGCTAAGAAGCAACTTGGTTATTCCTAAATGTAAATTTCGGGTATTGTGAAATAGGCTAAGCAAGTTAGTAAATCTAAATGCCTTTATCATATTAATACTTCTAATTCATCAAATGTGGTTTCAACATGCATAATAAAAGTAAGTTTTAGAATTATCCTATTATGCAGGATATCACACACATGAAAGAATAAAAAGAGCATAAAAAAATTGGAAATTTGCTCTTTAGCCAAAAAGCTCACAAAAAATAGAATATATATGTATGTAAATAATATGCAATTTCATTCAACTTGGATATTTTAATGAATATGAAAAATATTACTTAGAAAACTAATTTCATTCTAACCATCATCTTTTTACACACCAATTCAAGTCAATATTCAATAATAATGTACAACATTCATGGACAAATCTCGACCAATTCAAGATATCAGTTAATAAAATTTATAACTAGGATTATAATAAACTTGAAGAAATAAATTTAAAATTCAATAAACCTATCTCTAGACTTAAAAGTTGTACATTGTCCCCAGTGTACACAATATAAGAATTTATGAAAAAATGTGAGGGTTTAGTGGTACTTTCCTGACTATAACGATTTCTCTTATTTTGATCCATCCAATATAAAGCTAAAGTCCTTGCAAAATATAAAAGAAAAGGATGAAAAGGAACAAAAGAAATAATATAATAGAAAATAAAATCTTATACTAAGACGAAAGCAAACAAAAGATAATATAAAAATTGAAATAAAAATAAAACTAACTCATAGGTTGCCTCCCATACAGTGTTTCTTTAACGTCAGTGGCTCGACGTATCCTGCACATTTAACGTCAACTTGCATCAATAACCAACAACTTTCTTCCACCCTTTTCTCTATAAAGTGGATTTGTAGCCTGCAAACAAGCCACCTATTGTAAGATAATGATAAGGACATAATTTATCAAATTAACAAATTCAATTTCAGACAGTAATGCCCTTTTTAATGACAAATTGTTAATGAAAGAGGGAATAATAAAACTACCTAAATCATCAATTAACTCGAATAATTGTATTCAAGGAAATGGGAACCCTCTGTACTTAAGGTCACTACCAACACCTCATTAGTAGTTTCCTTACTTGCTTCCTTCGCTAGTTCTTCCTCATTCTCCTCTGTCCTCTTATCGTCTTCTTCTTCTTAGATCAAGGCTTCTGGCTCATCTTCTTCAATTCCTTTCTGCCATTCCTCTACGTTCTCTTATTAGATGGAGATTTCTTCTTCTTCTTCATGTTTGTTTTCTTTTAGAAGCTCGTTTCCACTCCTAAATGTGATTAACATTCTAAATTCTTCAAGAGATGTTTCATTAGTACCAAGCAAACTCCCTAACTTTTCATTGTATGTTATCTCCACTAGCTGATCAATTTGATTCACTATGTTCTGTATAAGAGCCTCTCATTCTTGATGCCTCATGTTTAAATTTAGAATAAACTCGGTCATCATATTTTTCAAAACAGCAGTTACCTCCTTCCCTTCTTGAAATGTATCTTCATTTATAAGATTGATTGTTGTCTCTTCTTCACTTTGAGATGGTTGGAAACTCAAATTATACTCATCATATATAGGTGAAGAAAATCTCTCACCAAATTTATGTTGACTAGCTACTCTCTTGGTAAGGCATTCCACTAGTTTATCTACAATACTTTCCTTTTCTTTAGGAAGCATTTTTTGAATTGTCCATCCATTCATAAAGCTAACCCTTGCCTTTAATTCACTCTTGAATTTGTGTTAGTTAGCTTTCAATCCAGCAAGGATTTTCATTAATTTATCTTCCAAAGTTGGCTTGTTACATAAAGACGCTTGGTGTTGTAAATATCCAGCTGGAGTGTAATCGTTCCATCTATAAGTATAAGAGTTCCTTCACTCTAAATTGTATTTGTTCTTATACACTGCACCATGAGGTCGATTATATATTCTAGGTTGCTCCCATCTATATGCTGGTGCTCGACATTTATGATTGTACAGAAAACTCCCACCAATGTTTCTATATGATTTGAATATTGATTGAGCATTCGAAAACATGTGAGAACACCTTACTCTCCCATATAGTGAACACCTTACTCTCCCATATAGTAATGTTATAGATCACAAAGACTTATTATGGTTCCCACAAAAGTCTCGTCTATTCCATCATTCCATTATGAGTTATGGATATAACAATGAATCGTAATTCCTATAAAACCATAAACTCAAGATCAAGTAGAGAAATTCAAAAGATAACTAAATTCATAAGCCACAAATAGAACAAGGTACAATTAAATAAAATAAAGAAAAGAAAAGAAATAAAAAATAAAACCAAAATAAAAGAAAATACAATAAAAATTACTAGAGTAATAACAGTTGGGCCTTACTAATATCAAAGCCCCTGACAATGGCGCCAAAAACTTGATTGACCTATTTCATGAGTTGGTCAATTATGTAATAACTGCAAATGCATGACACAACTGTAACTAGTAGCGACAAGTACGGGTCGTTCCCACAAAGACGATGAAAACTAGTAATTACCCTTCCCCTTTTATCTAGCCTAAGGATTGATTTTATTTTTAATAAAGAAAATAAAACTAAGCAAGTAAAATAAAAGAAGTAACGAAATTAAACAGAAAATTTAGGAAGCACTAAAAAATTATCAATATCAAGAATTTAGTATCTAGGTTTCGAATACCCTTAAACCCTTAATATAATGACTTCTTATCATGCAATTGTTTTGATGATTTTTTGGACTGTGGAGACTCCTATGGTATGCTAGTAGCTGACCTTAAGTCTACTAACAACTAATCCTAAGGTTTCTAACTGACTTACTCAGGATAAATCTTATAGGATTACATTTCCACTTTATAAATCCCTCTATTAGGTTTGACCCTAATTTAGAAAATTTATGTCATCCTATCTCTAGGGCTGCAATTAACTCTTTCCAATTTCTATAGATCTATCCAAACTTACAATTTCTTAATCGCTACGTAAGCAATTAGATTATGGTCTTATATTTCAAAACACTATAACATAAATAAAATAAGCAATTGGATCGCAACAAATGAATCAATCAATTCCATTAATATAAAATCAACATATGTTAAGGTATCGAAATAGGTTTCTTTTAACCTAAATACTAACTAGGCATTTAGATACACATAATCGAACATGAAATCTGACATACATTAAAATAAAAACAAATAGAAAATAGTGGGTTCATAATTCTAGATCTCCCTAATTATCTTCTATTGAGTTTTCTTATACAATGTAAAGGTATGATCTTGTATTCCAATGGATCTATCAATCATTCCTTCTTTTTTTCCAATTCTCTGGACCAAAATCATCCTTTCTTGACTAACTCCATATCTAGAATTGCCTCCAAGAGTCTGCTCTCTTTATTAGCCACCAAAAACATCTTTTTATATAAAAAATTAGGATTTTTAGGACTTACACGGTCTAGCATATGACCATATATATCAAAAAAGGTCTGAAATCATGATTCTGCACAGCCTGGACAAGTGCACGACCTGGTTACACGATCATGCATCATGTATATGTTTTAATTCTTTGTTTTATACCATATTTTCTTCTAAATTCTTATCCTTTAAGTCCGTGAAAGCAATTATAACCTAT
Source organism: Erythroxylum coriaceum (assembly GCA_026874005.2). NCBI lineage: Eukaryota > Viridiplantae > Streptophyta > Magnoliopsida > Malpighiales > Erythroxylaceae > Erythroxylum > Erythroxylum coriaceum. The sequence goes on from JANQAP020000137.1 coordinate 899,330, forward strand.
AAGCACAAATATACAATAAAAGTATAAAATATCAAGCAAAAACACATCAAATATGAGGTAAAATTATTATTACTTATGCATCTATCTATTAACCATACAAGTGTATAGTTAAATGTTTCTTGCAATAACTTACATGCACATAGATTCATACACAATACCTATGACCTACACTATTGGGTGGCACTTGTGTAAGGTCCTGTAACTTATGATTGGCCGTTTGTGGATACTTTTGAGTACTAGTATAGTTTATACTGAAGTATGGTGTTTTTCCCATTCAGCTAATATATTTCCAATTCAAGGTGTATTTCTTAAATATCTAGAATAAATACTGGTATTTTGAGTACATTAGCTTAGTATTCAATAGAAAGGGGACTAGTATACTTTACAAAGACATGGTATAGTTTTTACTCAGATATGGTGTTCTCATTACTCACTCAAGTTGTTATTTATTCAAAATGCATGATAGTAACTTTGTTTATAGTTGTAGTTTGAATGAATTGAGCCCAGGTATATTTTGTATTGAGGTATGGTATTATTTAATGTAATCAATATATTTCTATTTAAAAGTGTATGTCTTGCTTATTAGTTTATAAATTTCAACTAATATATTAAAAAATTTATCTTTATAATTAAATACATTGAATTTAGTTATTAGGTAAATGTACTGTCATTTGTTATAAGGTTGAAAGTTTATATACTATCATCTAATTTTGATCTTGTTCTTATTTTCTATATTATTACTTATATAAATGGACAAACAAATCCACACATTTATGAAATCATAGGTTAACATTTTACCAATAAATGTATTGAACATTAATGAAAATGACATATATTATATTCACCTTTAGTAACATAAGTTGTGATCTACCTAACATCATTCATTAGCAACATATAACAAAACATACTAAAGACTTCCCTCCTTTTGCACTATATTACGAAAAACTGTACCATGATTTTAGTGGTTCTTCTAGGTTAGCATTTCATACCCTTAATAATAATTCCTCGTTAGGATATAATAACATCCTATGCAATGCCCAAAGGAATTGCTCTTTTCTAAAGTAGTTTGTGTAGCTTAACCATCTATAGAGTCCTCTAATCATCTCATAGAAAGTCAACAGATGAGTCCTAAAATGTTTCTAGGTTGCATATAAAGCTCATATAGATGTTCTAATAGGCTCATGATGTATTATTGGCATATAAATAGTTGTTTTACTCTTACACTTGTCATTTTCTAGGATTGATTAGATAAATCAATTAAAGAGGTCAAATAAACAAAATTTTTCATATTCTGACATATAAGATTTTATATAAAAAATCAAAACCAAAAAACAATTCCAAATTCAAAGTAAATAAAACCTTATGCATCACTAATACTTACATACTTTTAGTTTTTTTATCCACTATTTAAAAGGTATCTTGCAAAAATCTCTATCTGCCACCATTTTCTTTCCTTATATTAAATGAATGGAATTGGGTTATGGATAGAATATAATGAAATAGAGCTGTAATGAGGTCCCTTATAAAATGAGTCATGGAACCAAGATATTATAAAGAAGTTATAGGAGTTACAAAGAAAACTTCAAGTTTATATTGGTAATAGGTTAAGAATGGGAATTGAACTCTATAAGATTTAATCTTCTGTTGTTCCTCAATAGCTTAGTGGTAGAGTCTTCAACTATCAAGTGATTTGTTATAGGTTCAAATCCTAATTAGGTAGATTTAATCCATTATTAATATAAGAATTCATAATGAAAGGGTTTACTTTAACCATTAAGAGTAGGTAAGATATCCATATGGATATCTTTGTCTCAGAACAAAATATTCAATTATAATTCTCAAACTACCATTATTTCCTTTTATTGATAGAAGGTGAAATGATAGCATTTATAATTTAAGTGACATGAAAACATGGGTTTATACCTACCATTGCAGACTAACTTTCCATATCACCTTCATTATGGCTAAAAATGAAAATTGTACATGAGCTTGGAGCATTAAATACATCATATATTAATATTTTCAATTTTAATGTTATTTATAATTTACATGAGTATGTATAGTTTAACTTATCATATCATAATTCATCTTGGATTATACTTTAAATTTTTAGTCTGCTCAAAATGAAAATAATAAGATTTATTCCTATAAGACAAATGTAGAATTTCTTTTGTAGTTTTATTTCAACCAATAGAAATACATTATAATACTAATATATAAGTTATACATAAGGAACATTCCTAAGTCTTCACTATTTACAGTTTATTTAGGGAGAACTATTATTATCACTGCTAAAATTAACATCAATTAGCCATTAAAATTAACATCACTTGCCTGTGTTAGGAATGGTGATCAATCACTATTAAACCTTTAATAATAACTCATGTAAAGGTTTCTTTATATAATGGTTGACATGTGCTTAATTGTTGATACTTTTAATCATTTACGCTTAGCAATTAATGATACGAAAATGCTTAAGATACTCACTTTAGTTTATATATGATTTTAGGTACAATTTGGAAGCAAAGAAATTAAAGTGAGTTGAAAGTACTACATTCGGGTTGTTTTCTGAAGATTAATTTTCACTTATCTTTTTAGAGCAAAAAGAAGAGAATTAAAAGACAAGAAAGAAAAAAATAGTGTGGCTGCTGGGATTTGAAAGACAAATTGCTAGCATCATTGCATTTAAAGCATGGAACTAAACGCTAGTGTTAAAAGCCAACACTAGCGTTGAATGCATTTAACGTATGGCTTTAAACACTAGTGTTGTATACGCTTAAGCTAGAGTTAAACGATAGTTTTTAACATTACAAAAGGGTTTTTTTACATGAACAGTAGCGTGGTTCATTAGAGTTAATTCGTCACATCGAGCTACACTAGTTAGAGAGGGCTAGCGGTAGAATGGAAAGAGTGGCATGAGTGAATAATAGGAGAGAGCTTACGGGAGAGGAGTAAAAATGTGAATAGTATCATGGTCGATCAATCTTTATTTGTCAAATCATAAACAGTAGCGTGGCTGGGGAGAAATAAAAAAGAACATCTGTGGCAGTGAGAAGAGAGCCGGAGGGGGTCTTCGGTAAGGTTATTTTTGTAGGGGCTTAAGCTTTTTCTCGGTAGAGACCCATGGAGGGGTAACATTTCGATACCGGTTTGGAGGTGATATTGATGCCAACGACCTGGGATAAGTATTTTTTATTATTTTGTTGTTTCTTCCTCTCATTAGAAATTGGTTATGTTATCTTGTATGAATTGATTGAGTATTTGAATGATGATGATTTTAATGCTCTATTGAATTGTTTTTCATGAAAACTAGGAATGTCAAAGTCGACCCGAACAGGCTAGCAACGGGTCTACTGTAACACAGCATTACCATAGGTCATATACTTGAAATTCTTGAGAATATACGAACATATACCCTACATGAATGGCATGCTAGAACAATTATAGTCATTTAACATGGCATCATACACATCAGAAGTAATCATAAAAACAACTTATCTCACTTCATTACCAAAACATGCTTTACACTATTATTTCATTACAAACCATTCATATATTTACATTACAGAAACCATCTGAGATCACACTGTTTTAAACAAAAGATTTTACATTAAATGAAAACTATACAAAGAACTCTATCTAAAATCCTCAGATGAGAGCTGACCAGACCTTTGAGCCATATTTTGATCCAAAATGGGCAGTACTAAACTTCAATTACTAGTAAAGTCTCCTTTTAGTACCTGAAAATCAATGTTGCAATTTTGATGAGTTTTACAAACTCAGTGAGTGAACCATCATCGATGTGTTCACACTAAACATAACACACATATATATATCAATGAATAACATTTAGCTCAATCAAAGTAACACTTCATTCAGAGTTATAACTCATGTTCTCCAATTTGCATCATAATACAAGAAGCATTTAAAAATATAACCACTTTTTAAATCATTCTAGAAGTACATTCTGAATGTAAGAATATCATGTAATCATTTCAAAACATAACACTCATTTATCATAATTCTTTATATCACCATCAAAGTCATAAGCATTTCTCCATATCAACACAACATAATTCAACATTCATTTGCAATCCATATCATGAGCACGTTTAATGATATAAATGCAAAAGCAAATAAGACTCATTTCATTTTAACTTTGTTGTGATAGAGTGCCTATTTCACTGTCCTATATTCAATGTAGATACCAGACTCTTTTCAATACTGTCCTATATCCGTTGTGGATATCGAGCTTATTAATCGTTGAGCTTGAGGCTCTGATGCACATAACTGAGCTTAAAGCTTTTTTCACGTTGGCTGCTCCAATCATAACTCCTTTATATGAACATGCATCATGTAATGGAGTATAATAGTTCACTTAATATATCATCATTCACTTTCAATCAAAGAGCACATTCAATTTTCACAGTTCATTAGATCTAAGTCTGGTATTTAACAAATAGTTAAGCATTCAATTTCTTTATCCATATTCAAATCACAAACACTCCCAATACAGTCCAGAATATCAAACTCCTCAGACAATCAATTGTTTGGAATCAGTAATATCGCAATTGTATCAATATGAATTCAATATAGAGGAAATAAGTTTAATTAACAGAATTTGAACAGAACACATTAGCAACCGAAATCTCACATCTAGGTTACCCACTATACATACAATTCCAACAGAAGCATAAATATTTAAGTTTACACAATTAGGTTAACTCACAGTACACTCTAGTTAGTTATTGTTTTGACGTGTCGGCAATGTCTGGATGGTGTCGGTCGATTTATGCCTCTAAATCAAACAATACACACATGTACAAATTACTAATTGATCAATCAAATGAATGTTCAAAGTTACACATGTATATGTATCATATTTAATGCATGCTTAATTGATTATTCTAGGTATAAAATCTTATTTACAAATCATACTTATACATTCATCATGGTTTGCACATCATTTAGTTTGCAATTAGGTTTATGCCTTAATACACTTGATCACTTTAAATTCATCACTCATACATTTATCACTCTTTTTCCTAATCATACACGCTCATAATTTCCTAGTTCTCATTCAATTATTCACAATTCATCACTTACATACTTTGAATCACATTATATTCATGAGAACATCTTTATATCATTATCAACTCATATTTACACTTATCCTTGAACATTTTTCATGATCTAAAAGCTCCTTATAATACACACACAATTGGTACTTTACATCTGAAATTTTAGCAAGCTAAATCTATACATTTACCAAAATTTTTCGAGCAACATATACTCATACATTCACCCAATTCTCATTCGTAAATACCTTATGTTCTTCATTACCCATTCATCCATATCTTATACACATTATTCATGTCCTAAAGACCATATTTGCATTAAAAGAATTCATTTATTCCTTTAACAAATCATAATTTCCAGATTTGAACTCAACACATCAAAACAATCCCTTATGACTTCAATTAGCTACATAAACTTATCAAAATATCTTCTAGCCAAACTGTTTCATAAAAGTATTAATAAGACATCAATAATCATTTTTCATGTTTTATGCTTTGACTAATTCAAGCTCTAAAGTCCCCAAAAATTAGGAAATAATATAAAGTTCTTGTACAGGGGTCTGTCACAAGCAGTATTGGGAAAACAATTATAACTCAAGATCTAGTCACTATTTAATCAAGAAACTTTCACAGGATTTGATCTAACCCTAGATCTACAACTTTTATTCTTTGAGTTTTTTCAAATTCATACCCTAAATATATGTAAAATAGGTTAAAAGATACAGCTCTAATTTTCCAGATATTTGCTCAAGACAGATTTTAGGGTCAGTTTGAATGGCCCTTTTGACATAGGAAATGAGGTATTTAGGCAATACATCCTTCTAAAAACATGTGCCTATATGTCTTACGTTTCTAACAACATAAAGTTTATGGAGTTTAGTTTAGTATTATGTGAGTTATACTCCAAATAATACAGACTGTTCTTACACCACAATAGCACCCAGTACTCAATTTCAAGTCAACTTTTAAGACCCTTAGAAATAGAATTCAAATTCGATTCCATCATAAAAATTGTATCCATATGTCTTTAGTTTAATCTAAATTAAAAATCATCCCATTTGGATATCGACAGCTCAAGATATGGCTAAAATACAAATGAATGTTCAGTGAAAACTCTACAGCTAACATATTCCAGCACACTTTAATCATTAACTTCATATGTAATTCATCCTAATTCATCATCATCAATTCTCTATCATAACATGCTATAAACACTAATAATTTACTTACATGTTTAACTCCAATTTTATCTCAAAAGATAAAGCCAATCCAATACTCCACGCAAGCAGAAACATCACACATTCAAGGTAAAATTTAGATAGATTTCGGCTAGGTTAAGTAAGGCAATTTCAAGCTGATCTTTTACTTAACTTTTTGAGGCTAAAACATGGATTATTTGTGCAACAATTAGGCATAACCATAAGCAAGTTTAGGGGGGTGAAAGAAGAGAGTTTCGGTGATGTGAATGAGAGAAGATAGAACAAGAAATGAGCTAAACCAAGTTTGCTCCTGCTGAATGTTACACCTAAGGTGTTAGGTGTCATCTAATGAAAT